>CM055835.1:5026723-5051631 GCA_029582265.1 Zoroaster sp. YZ-2022 | reverse complement strand
AATAGTTTTGATGGGAAAGGATAATTTTGTTCCATATTTCTACCTTTGTTTTCCGAAAAACCAGCATACGGGGAATGTCCATTCTGACACTGTGGGACAAAAACAAAGTATTTGCTTACAAAGAAATTCAAGTAAAAATCCTGCACATACACTGTAGTATGTATATTAGCTTGAAAGGTACTGTCTCTAACTTTGGCCCAATTTCAGCGCTGCTTCCCGGGAAACAAATGTTTGTACAAAATACCGTTATTTCAGTAGTTCACCATGGATTTGTATTGTTAAGTCCCCTATTTGCTAGCAAAAACGGCCAGCGTTACGGGGCTTTCTCTGCTTAACAGTTAGCAGCGCTATGAAATGAAAAAACGTAGCAAAAACCAATCATGCTCTATCAAATTGGGCCCAGGATTGCAGCATTTGAGTTAGACCAGATACGGTTGGGTGAAATTAAACCAATCATTAATGGTGCTTTTATTCAAAATAAGAAAACATAAATAAATACGCCCCACATTAGTATGACACCTGCTGCTACAACAATACGTCCCCTGCGATACCTCATGACTTCAGTCATTTCCGCGAGCAGTTTCCCAGGTGTTTTGCAATCGGTGATTTCATGTGCGTCATCTCTGGCCTGGATAATCAAGACGCCAGCTTGTATCGCTTTATGGCTTCTGCTGGAGATACATAGTCCTTGTTGAGGTGATCCTGGAAGTTATTAGTGATGGGAAAAATTAATAACAAGCTTGACAACTTCACTGAAAGTGTTTTTTTTGGCCAACCCCCTCACAATTAATATTCTTGTAATGCCTTTTTTGTGATCTGTAGAGCACCTTAATGGCAAAAGTCAACAGGACCAATTTGATATAGACGCTAAGCAAAAAAATGTTGCTTGGAATATTTATGTTAAGCAGTTGAAACAGACAACCAGCAAGGTCCCAACATTTTGTGTGGAAAATTGACGAGTTACCAATTCAACTGCTAAGAACCCATGAAATTACATAAAAATTATTTTGTTTGAAATTCTTCCCTTTTAAATTTAAAAAAAATTATTACATTGTAGTTTTAATCCACAAGTGATCCAAATTTCTTAAAGGAAAATATCCACGATCAGAGAGACTTTAACAAGGCATGGAATCGGTGTCCTGTTTAATGAACACAGTGACTGAAAATTTCTGGCTCATTTATGCAGCAGCAACGGTAATTTACCTTATCATGTGGGGGATTATACTCAGTCACTAAGTTATCTAAAAATAGCATCCAATCAGCCCTGGATCGGGTGATATTGTCCCTATTAATGCATATTCGATTCAATCTTGAGTACACGACTTCTTAAAGCAGTTTTGCCAACATTACCAATGAAGCACCTTTTCCCCTTTTAAAAAATACAGAATTTTGAACTTTAAAAAAGAATGTTTTAAAAAAGGTCTTTTCCAACTCTTTAATGACAATGTTAAGATCATTTCACTATTCACATCCCACCTACTATAATGACAATGATCACTTGTTGTTTGTATATTGCACAGCATGATTCTTTAAACTCAAAGCACTTGGATGATACAATCCCAAGTTACAGTATGAAGGACCTGTTGACACCAGCTGTGTGAATTCGAAGGATCATGAGGTTGATAACATGTGTCTGCCCTAATTATTCTGCAGTGGACAAACTGATATCATTAGGGTACAAGGTGTACAACTTGATAATGTGTTATCAACATTTTCCGGGTAGCTTTTTGAATAAAGTCACCCAATCTTCAAGGCACTTTAATTATTAAAATAATTCTAAAATATCACATCTCCCTAAAGATCACAATACCTACTACCTTGACGAGTTTCCCAACCCACAATCCAAAAGACTAAACCGACTCAACACAAGTTTGTTATGCTAAACTACTAAAAAGGTAACATTAATCAAGACTATAGCCTTTTAAATAAAATATACCATTGCACCTTTACAATTGAACTTGAATTCTGAACTGTGGGGCCTTTCCAAAGTTGTCAACATTCCTTCACGGTAGTACAAAAGAGTATTACGGGGAGAGGACGGTGGCAGTGTATTACTTTAATAATGTTGATATTTATAAACAATAGGAAAAACATTTAATTCAATGAAAATAAAAATGTTGATAAGTACTACTTTGAGGGGAGTCTTTGAAAATTAGTACTCTCTGTACTACCTTTGAAAATGTTTACAACTTTGGATGGCCCTTAAAGAATGATGTATAATGTTTATTTCCAACCATTTAATGAAAATGTTTTGTTGACATTCTGATATTTCACTATTCAGTTCATCCACCTACTATAATAGGCGGTAATGCCAGTCACTTGTTTGTATATTGTGACTACATGTATATTGTACAGCATGATTCTTTAAACCAAAGCAATTCTGGATAGATATATATTATCGCAAATTACAGCATGAATGTGACCTGGGATTGACACCCAGCAGCTGTGTGAATTCCCAGAAGGATCATGAGGGTCCTGATAACATGTGTCTGCCCTAATTATTCTACAGTGGACAGAAATTTATATCATTGAGGGGCAAGGTGTAACAACTTGATAATGTGCTATCAACATTTTCCGGGTAGCATTTCTGAATAAAGTCACCCAATCTTCAAGGTACTTTGATTATTAAAACAATTCCTGAAACCAATTCCTAAAGATCACAATACCTACTACCCTGGACAGGATTCCAACAATCTAAAGATCTAAACCACTCAACACACAATTTTGTTATGCTAAACTACTTGGCAACACAGTACACTACTAAGTCAACAAGGCTTAATTATAAGACTACCAGCTTTTAAAATAAAACATACCGATTGCACCTTTTACAATTTATTGCTCTGATTGAAAAGTCTTCATCATCCGATTCCAAATATGGCAGGTCCACTTCCCTTCAAAATCTAAAGGCCACATCTATCATCTGCATCGCATACACACACAGAAGTAAAAAGTAACTTTTATTTATGTGAATGTTATTTTCCTAAAAGCAATATTTTATAAACTTGATAACAAACACTACCCAAAATTGAATACCTGGCGAAACAAAAATTGTTGATGAAATAAATAAATTGAATAAAATAAGCGATCTGAAACCAAATAAGCAATGACCAAAAGATGTAGTTCCTGATATTAATGAATACAATACTTGTGCATTTGCAGTTCCAGAATTGTACTCTGTGTATGTGAATATGGTCCGGACCCTCCACCCCAACTCTAAACCCATAAAGCACCCAAAACACTTCCCTACAAACATTCTAAACATCACAGAATTTTTTAGTTCACTAAAAGGTTTCCCATAATTTAATTTGTATAATTATTATTACTTCTTTTTAATTTTATTAAAAAAATGTTATTTTGAGAGTTTAAATATGTTTTTGTTTTTTGTTATATTATTATTTGTTGTTTGGTGGAAATTAGTGGGTTTGCCCATCTGGGATCTGCCGCATAGCTCATAGTTCATGTTCCCCTATGATATTCATATTAATGGGTTCTCTTCTTCTAAATGGATTCTACATCCCTAACTTACACATTCAGCTGAATGAATCTGAAAAAAGCGATATAAAGAGTAAGTTATAACCCTACTCGGAATATTAGGACACTCTATGTACAAGATAAACTTTGATAACAACATGATCGATAAACAGTTTCTGTATCCAGTGCCATTATATGTAGATAAATACTTGCTTAATGGTTTCAATGATTTCAGATATATATCAGTATCCTGTTGGTGGCAATGTACAAGGCGTATTGGTGAAGTACACATATTCTTTTTTGCTACTTCATGTCTCCAAACCTTTGACATACCGTGTAATTTAATCCTAAATTCTTAAAGAGGCAGAATGACTTTCTTCATACAATTTTAGTCTTTACAACTCATATGTTAAAGGTCCCAAAGCTTTTCTAATTTCTTGCACATTAAATCCTTATAACATTTCCAATTGGCTTCTGATGGTGCGTTGGAGCCATGCGCACGCATGGGTAAGGGGCGTGGTTTATGTTGGAATTACATCAAGGCTTCTACTATACCAAAAGGATACAGCATTGTTTGAGAGCAGGATAGAGCATTGTTTAAAGGGGACTGACATCCTTTTATTGTGTGTTACTTACTCATAAGCGCTTTGTAATAAAATATTGCTTCTTTTGAGACCCACCTGTGTCTATTTAATCATTGATTTATGAGTACAAGTATTTTTAAAACAATGTTTGAAGTGTTTGGTGGAACTTCATTTGCACATAAGATATTGTGACGTCAGGTCGGGAAGATCCGACGATGTACATGATGTACATATACATACAAAGCGTTTCACCGCGTAGCGTGGAATTTCATTTCTTCCGTGATTTTTGTTTCCCGGAACTAATAAAATAAGCCGGGAAGATGTGTTTCTGCAGGATGCAGCTTAACTACCACCAAAACGACGTGTTAGTCTTCATCTGTTCCGTGACCCAAAAATCGCCGTATTTGGACGAAAGCAAAGATCTCGAGCTGACAAGAGTAAAGTGGTCAGGTCCATCGACTCACATAGTTTTGTGCAGCGATCATTTTAGCAGGCCGAGTTTTGAGCCGAATTTCTCTTCCGACAGGATCGTCACGAATAACAGCTCCCTGCACTCCGTGCAGGGGAGGCGTAAAAGTGGGGGGCATTTTTTACAATGGAAAATAACACTCAAAAAAAAATAAAAATGACAAAACAAAAATTGTATTGATCTTTTTACTGATATAAAAGAAAATAAACGATCACATATTTAACTGTTTGATTTAAAATCCATGTCAGTCCCCCTTTAAGAGCAGCACATTAACGAGACAATAGAGAGACTTTCTCACCTTCAAACCAAAATCTTGTGTCAGGTTTGTCTGATCCATACTATTGATAAAAGACAAAACGACATTAGTTTTAGATAATTGGAAATGCTCTACTTAATATTAGCTTTATTGACTGTTCAATTTTGATCATACCAAAATGAAATCATATTTGGCGGTAAAAAAATACCATACACAAACAACAAGAGACAACTTCACAATAACTTCCTTATTAAACACACAGCTGTCATCTTTATTGCTTGAATCGTTTTTGACTGTATGAACAGCAAGTTTCTGAAAATGTTATACTTCATTGGAACATCGCTATTTTACTTGAAGATGCTTAAACAATTACATATTTCTCAAAATAATTGTTTTAAAGTATATATGCACCGAAATGAATTTATGGTGGGTCCTATCATAAAATAATATTGGCACTGTTTTACTGTAAACTAAGCTTCTGAAAACTATTTTGTGAAATACCTCATTTCATAGTATTTGTTTTCCTTTCTAAAAGGAATTTAATCAATGTTCAAATGAAAACTCAAAATTTTGGACATTACTCAGTTTAATCCCAGGAGCGGAAAATGTGATGTATTAATTTGACCAAGTGGAATTTGAGATGTCTCATATTGACTTCAGGAACTTCCTAGAATTGTTGTTGTATGGGAATGCATTCAGAAATCCTTTTTTCACAGAAAAGGATGTTAATTGATACATCGTTCTGAAATTTAAGTTTTTCGAAGCAAGTATAATCATTTAATCTACTATATCAATAAACTATTTTCTAGAAAATGCCATTCATTTCTGGTAACTTGATGAACCAAGCAATGAAGATGATGATTACTTTACAGTGAATGAGGTTGGTGGAAAGCTTAAGGTGATCAGGTTAGGGACTGATAATAATAATAATAAAGATTTTTAGCGTGCACATATGCACCCTGCTGGGCGCTCAAGGTGCGGAAACAAAGAAAAAACATGAATACAAACAATAAACAATGATACATGTAGCATAGGGAAAAAAATTATGTACTGAGATAGATGTACCTACAATGCAATTACAAATATACATCATCTTTGAAGAGTTGTGACATAAGATGAGTTTTAAGCATCGACTTGAATCTGGTTATACTATGACAAGATTTGAGTTTGGTTGGAAGATGATTCCAGAGTCTCGGAGCTGCGACAGAAAACGACCTATCACCCCAGTTCCGCTTTTGAAGTTGGTTCCTTTAGGAGTGACATGTTGCTGGGCGCAAATTGCATGATGGAGTGTAGACTTTAAGCAGTTCAGAAATATAAATTGGAACAACGTTATTAAAAGATTTGTGAACAATTAGCATAAGTTTAAAAACAATTCTCTGTGAAACAGGAAGCCAGTGCAGTTCTTTCAAGATTGGCGTGATATGGCATGACTTTCTGGACAAAGTCACAACATGAGCTGCTGTGTTTTGTATGTGCTGAAGGCGAGATATTTGATTCTGGGGAGACCGTAGGAGAGCATTCCCGTTATCGAGCCATTGATGTGACAAACGCATGTATAATTTGTTCAGCAGCACTTTTATTCAAGTATTTCCTAATTAAACATATTTCTGATATGAAATGATGATATGAACAATGTTGGAGATATGTGGTTTTAAAGTCATTGTCGAGTCAAATATAACACCCAAATTACGTGCATGTAATGAGGGGTTATCTGCAAGTCACCAATTGTAATAAATGGAAGAGAAACTTTTGAACAATTGCTGACGTGATCCAAATAGAAAAATTCCGTTTTCATCGTTCAATTGCAGGAAGTTTTGTCTCATCCAACTCGAATATCTTGAATACATTTCTCCAGTGTTTTAATGCAGGAATCGGCAGGTTCTTGAGAAGATTTAAAAAGTAATGTAAAGCTGCGTGTCATCAGCGTAAACATGGTAATTTAAATTATACTTCAAAATGATATCACGAACTGGAAAGGTATAAACAGTAAACCACTGTGGGCGAGCACAGAGCCTTGGGGTACAGAATAGTCAAGAATAACAGGCTCGGAGATAGCGTTACCAATACAAACATGCTGAGGCCTATTTAAAAGGTAGGACTACACCAATCCAGGGCTGTGTCATGTATTCCAAGATGATATTGAAGGCGGAGAGAAGGATTTTATGATCGACCGTGTCAAAAGTGGCACTTAAGTCTAACAAAACTAATGCAGTGATTTTCCCTCATTCATGGCAGATAAAATGTCATTGTTGATGCGAAGAAGAGCAGTTTCCGTTCCATGAAATGGTTTGTAGGCTGACTGAAATGTGTCCGACAGGTTATTAGAACGAACATGGTCAGAGATCCGTGATGAAACAACTTCGCTCGATTGTTTTTCAAGGTACTATAAATTAGCTACTGGTCGGTAATTTTGAAAACTTCCTTGTCCAAATTGGGTTTCTTTAGGAGTGGTTTAACATGAGCAACCTTCTGGCTATTAGGGAAACAACCGGAAGAAAGAGATCTGTTTACAATAATTGTGATATACTTAGCAAACACATCAATATTTTGTTTTATTAGCGAAGTTGGCACTGGATCAAGTTCACACATGATTTTTGATGGCGATTTCATGATGAGTTTCTTGATCTCCGTAACACTAGTAGGCTCAAACATGGACAGTCTACATTGTGGATCCTTGCGTGATGGCGTTTGTGATAGAATGGCAGGTACTGAGGGAAAAGAGCATTTGGATATTCTCAATTTTGTGACAAAAAGTTTGAAAAAGCATTGCGAGGTCCTGATCGGAGTGTGTAGATGGAAGCACTGGAGCTTTGGGTTTATGAAGCAGCTTTCAACAATGTTAAAGAGTTTTTCTGATCACCAGAGCTATCTTCCACAAAGAGATGAGTAGTGAGTTATTTTTGCCTGGTTAATCATGTTCTTCACAATATCACGTTGGTTACAGTATTCTTGCCAATGTACTCCAAGTTTCCCATTGTCACGCCATCTTCGCTCAAGTTGACGCGGATTTTCCCTGCACACGAATATCATCATTGAACCGGGGGATTCAGATTTAAGTTTAACAGTTCGAGTTTTTTGCGGAGCATGATCGTCCAAGATGTTACGGACAGTAGATTCAAATAGACTTGACACAAGAATCCAGCTCACCATCTTTACATTTTCCAGTTGAGATTCAACATCATGACATAAATCTTTAATATTTACTTTTTTTCCAGTGGCGAGTAGTTACAGAAATGGTAGGTATGGGAGGTTTTTTAAGGTTCAAATTTACCATGATTGCATAATGATCAGATAAGCCAGGATGAATAGTTATATTCGAGATAAGAGGTGAAGTATTTTCACGCGTTATCATGAGGTCAAGACAGTGACCATACCGATGAGTAGGTGCTGTGATGTGCTGTATAAGTCCATGAGTAGAGAGCAGATCTTTAAACTGATTTGCATAATTGTTTGAAATAATGTCCATATGAATGTTAAAATCGCCGGTTAAAATAATGTCAGATGGGTGTAAGAGATAATCGACAATTAATTCAAATTCCTGCAGAAAACTGGAGAAGTTTACATGTTTACCATCAACATCCCTTTCTGGTCGATAAATATTAACAAGGCGAACAGATCTAGAGTTGCACGTTACCTCAGCATGCAGAGATTCAAATGTTAGGTAGTCAATGTTAACACTTTTCATACTGACAGATAAACTGGACCTAAAGAGTAGTGCAACCCATCCACCGGTCTTTATTGGTCTGGGGATATGATGGAGAGTAGCCAGCAGGAGTACACTCACGGGTAGCAAGTCATCATCAGGTTTAAACCATGTCTCGGTTATGGCAACAAGATCCAAATCGTTTTGAAGTACAAAGTCAACAAATTCATCCGATTTGTTACATATGGATTGAGTATTCAAGACACAGAGCTGAAGTTTAGACTCATCGTGAACATTTGGAGTTGAAGTTATGCCAATGTCGCTTGTTGATGATTATGCAATCAATGATTACACCCGAGGGGGAGTTGAATCTACATGCAGGTCACAGGGGAAGGGAGGATGCAACCTGGAGCATTAATCCTTTTTATCATCACATAATGTGAAATTTACCATACATTTTCATGTCTGCCATGTGCCCTTCCTTTTTGACCAATTTAAATCGTCCCTGAGGCATTAAGAATTTTTGGCTACGGCTATAGCTGGTGATCTAGTCATAGTTATAGCCAAAGCCGTCATTTCGGATACAGCCTTACTACTACAACTTAAGCCTAGTTCAAACTTTCACAAATGTGAAACAAATTTGATGTCACAAATTCGCGTATGATTCATGCAAGTTGAGATGTGTTAAACTTTTGTGAATCATTTGCGCGAATATCAGGTTCTGACGTTGCAATTTGCTTCGCATTCTCATTCTTGGAGGTATGAACTAAGGCTGTGCTGGGTTTCCGGGTATCCAGATACCCGACTGAAAATGTCATTACTTGGTTCCATTTTTTTGATCCAATTACCCGTAAACGACTTTTTAAAATTCCAACTGAACATTTTAAGGCACACAAAATTATGGAAGTCTCTGGTTGTTTGCTGACAGCCTTTCACAGACTTGGTGGCTTTTGTTTGAAACTTGTGTTCGTATTGGTTATTTTATACATTCGGGAGTATTTATGTTTTACAAAATTGTTTGGGGTACCGGTATCCAAAGATTTCCAATTGGTATCCAGTTCCCAAAATAACCGAAAACGCACAGCCCTAGTATGAACCAGCCTTAAACCAACTAGTTTTCATCAGCAGAAGTGCGATTACCTCATCCATTGCCTGTGTGTAGCTCATTCTTGGGAAAGGGATCTTCAACTTGGGTTTGTCTTGAGGCCACGAATACTCAAGTAGTTGCTCTATCAATGTGTAGATGCCCTCTTTACTGACAAAAGACATTTCAATGTCTACCTGAAAAGGTGGTGGAAAATTTAATAATGAAAT
Organism: Zoroaster sp. YZ-2022; assembly: GCA_029582265.1. NCBI lineage: Eukaryota > Metazoa > Echinodermata > Asteroidea > Forcipulatida > Zoroasteridae > Zoroaster > Zoroaster sp. YZ-2022. The sequence goes on along the minus strand of CM055835.1, from coordinate 5,041,891 downwards.
GGATAGATGTCATTGGAGTTATCTTAATAATGAAATGGATAGATGTCATTGGAGTTATCTTATTCCCTTTGCCTTCCAATGAGAAACCCCTTAAACTATCCTAACGCATCATTCCTACTGACTACTTGAATGCACTTGATGACATCACTAATTCCATAAGCCTAACATAGCTTAAATGTTGGAAGGGTTATAATACATTTATATTATCAGGTAGTTATTCCACTTGGAAGAACTGTAATCATTAGCCTGTAAAAGAGTACATGCATATGTGTATAAGTGTCTTTATCAATTTAAAAAAATTAATAAAAAATAACAATATTAAACTGTTTCTTATTATTCCAGTGCCTGATTTCAGGAAACTCATTATCTGAGCTGTTAACCAGTTCAAGGCCGGAGAGCGTCCTAAACACGCCATAGAAACTCCGGAATATTTGTATGCATGCTCAGTTGAGCGCGCATCGGTGACATGCTCGGAAGTGCTGGCCACCCGCTGTGGAAGCTTCCATTAACGTGTGTGGAAAAGAAACCCATACACAGGGCCCAGAAAAACTGTTTTATTCCGACACAAACTGGTTAAAGGGTTAAGCTATACTGATCTTCATGTGGAATTATATCATTCCATAACTGTTTGCTAGGAAATAATAAAAATCACTACTTGCCAAAAAGCACGATGTTTCAGTAGTTTTATGAAAGTAGGCCTTGGTTAACGAGTTAGGTAATCATAATATTTTAGTGCAATACACTTTTCTCCACAATTGATCAAGCATATGTAATATAATTCTCAGAACAAGCTTAAGATGGAATATTTTTATCAGATCATTTATGGTAACACCATATGCGGTTATCTCAACTAAGTTATGTATCAACTATCGCTATGTGACCGAACAGTATTGGTGCTTTTCTAGTTTGACTAGCCTGCTCTAGTCTTTGTCAGGGAGAACGTTTCATGACAACTAGAGCAGGTGAAATGTAGAGCAGATCAATACTGTTCTTATCAGGAACTCAATAATCTTTACCAATTAGTGCTGAGGAGTTACCGGGTTAGTTCGCTAACCATTTAACCGAAACATCTCACGGTCAGTTAACTAAAAGTTGGCACCCGACAGCCACACAAACTCAGATAGTCCCAGCAAATGTGTACACATTTTCAATCCAAAAAGCATCAATAAACTTCCTGCAATGGTTGTTTAATAAAAAATGCGGAAAAAGAAAGTCTAGAACAAAATGGGTGGCAAATTCTTTTCATTTTTTTTTTGGTTAGCCTGTTACCAAATTCTAAACAGTTAATAGTATATATGCCATTTCGGTTGGAAGTTAACCGTTAACCATCATAGAACTAGAACCAATAGCAAAGATGTCTCCAGTCTAGAATTTGGCCTAGGAGTTGCAATGGAGTGATACACTGATCCAGCCTGTCAATCAAACATGCACTCATTGACAATATGATTGCATCTTTGGTCAAGCACTCTTGCCTTGTTCATGGCAGCCGGGTGGGGTGACTCGATAGTTCTAAGAGTTTGTGTGGGGCATAGGACCAAATCTGAATTGGCTTATTTGGTTCTTACAGAGGTTGAAATTGCTACTAGCCCTACTAACCCCAGGATCCAGTGGGTATTTACAGGACTACTAAAAAATCCTAGGTTTGATAGTCCCAACAGGCTAGCATACAAAACAAAGAAAAACATACTTCATCTTAACATGCATACAAAACCTACAATAATTTGGAATGCACGCTGAGTTTTTGCTGCACTGTATGATTCCCTATGACCTCAAACCCTGCGCTTGATTCAAAGTTTTAAAGTTTCAAAGGGCTTCTCAAATTTTAAGGAGTGACTATTAAAAAAGCTGTGGTTACTAGTCCTGCTGGCTACCATGAAAATCAGATCAATTTTGACTCCTGCTCACCAAACCCACCCTGTGTGAATTCTGGCTGCTCTATCTGGTCTGTTGCCCTCATCTCTGGTAGCAACGTGCAATCTGGAAGTAGCGATCTATCTCCACCCACCATCAACAACTGTTTAAAACTGTTGAGGACACAGTGAAATTTTGATCAGGTATCAACATATACATCCAGATATGATTACTACTTTTTAATAAGCTAAAGTGGAAGGCACAACATTGGTATTTAAAAAAAATCAATTATCAACGCTTTACCTAAAACTATACATGTACTAGGCGTAAATTTGATGATGATAACAATTTCATCCCTTTAAAACCCTTCTATGACAAGGGTCAAACCAGTACACTCTTTAATGTGGCAGTGTCAAACTTAATGTAGCTGTATAAAGTACATTTACAGGTCAAAAGGAATCTTGTAATGTGGTCAAAATGACAGTCAAAACAAGTCAACAATGCACAGATTGATTGAAATCCATAGATGAAAACCACAGTCACAAATAGTCAGTTGACTGATTTTTGACTACTATAGCTACTTGCCACAAAAAGTTTTAGCTACAGTAGGTCTTATTAGGAGGGTTAAAAATATTTGTGTCTGAGGGATGTGTCATTTAAAACAAAATTCAAATATTATTCTGAAACATTAGAATGGTTACAGGTTATTCATGTTTATTGTTCAAATACATCGCTCCACTATTTCTTGTTAATGACACAAAGGAACAAGATGAAACATTCTATAAGTAGTTTGCTTTAATGGTATATCTTGATTCAACAAAAGTAAACATACTTTAGGAAGAGGTTTTGTCCACAACATTAACCTTTAAAAAGTGAAACAAAATAAATAAATGTCAAAATGACAGTCAAAAACCAGTCAATAATGCACAGTTGGTTCAATCGCATAGAGAAAGGACACAGTCATAAACAGTCAAAGTTGACTGATTTTGACCACTAGAGCTGAGTAGGAGGTGGTTAAATATATTTTTGTCTGAGATGCTATCATTTAAAACAAAATTCAATATTCAACCCCAAATTTATTTTCAAAAACGTGAGAATGTTTGTTGTTCAAATACATTTCCACTTGGCCAGAATGTGAATATCTTACAGATTCAATAAAAGTAAGCATACTTTAGGAAGAAGTTTTTGTCAACATTACCTTTAAAGAAGTGAAACTAAATACCACATTTTTATTTATTTTTTTATTTAGAAAAAATAATTATTTGAAGTGACAATTATGAAAAAATTTGGCAGTTAAGAAACAAACACAGTGGAGAGGAAATATTTTATTTTATGTTTCTCAGTTATAACTGATATTTTATAAAACTATGGGAAATGATTTTAAACAATATATGGCACACATGTACCTGTTTAATGGGCTTTGCGTGGCAAAGTATAAAACTTGCCTGGATTGATGGGTTGGTACTAGGAAATCTTCTTTAGCTCAAATCGTATGCGTTTTTCCTGAATAAGGAAGGGTTCTTCCAACATTCACAAAAAATCTGTTACAGAGGAAAGAAATATACCATCTAATTACACCAATTGCAAAATTGTAAAAAAGCTTAGTTCCATTCTGATGAAAAACACTTAAGGTAATTAAAAACCACAATAAAAAAAACATTGTAGGGCAACCATTGGCAATATATACCTTATGTCTTACATGTAAGCTTGGACGATGAATATTTTTTCTTATCCAACGTATATATATACGTCAAAGCGATTTTCGATAGTATCGCTGATTATTTGTTTTATATTTATTTGAATTTTGCACTTTACAAGGATCTGACCAGCTGTGACAGAGTTTGGATTGTATTACATTCACACTCTATGAGCGGCGGCGGCCTTTTGTGATCAGACAGTTGTCTAACCACTGGAAGTAGTTTGCTTTTGTTTGTATCTCTCTCTGAAAGCTGAAAGACTGGCCTAATCTTTGTTTCCATGGAATTTCTGACTCGACTCTTTCAATCACCAGCGATTTTTTTTAATCGTGATAAAATTTTTGCCTGTATCTTCAATAACATGAAAAGGTTCTCAATATCATAACAGAAAAAACAAAAGGTATCGCGATATTCTATATTGTTATTGTGTTACGCCCGCAAGCTTACTCTTGTGCAGTTGATGTCATCTTACTATATATTACCCAATCGTTTGGTGATCACCACATATGTGAGTCCATGCCATATACATTTTTTCCATTCACGGTATATAGTCAAACATATATTGCGATTTTTCGATAGTATTGCAAATTTGTTTCTTTCACCCATGATTGCTTGAAACCCGAATAACCACAGTGTTGAAGCTGAGACACCTACAATCGTTGCCAGCCAGCATATGCACCGTGGACACTGGCAAATTGTTTTGCATAGGCCTCTGTATGGCAGCTCATTTGTGATTCAACAGTTGGCTGAAGTAGTTCGCTTTGTTTCTTGACTTCGAAAGCTGAAAAGAATTTGACTCGAATTTCCACAATTGTGATTTTTGTTTATATTTTTGTTTTTCAATCGCGATATATATTTTTTATTGTGATTTGTTGATATCTTGATAACTTGAAATAGTTCTCTCGATATCGTGATTGAATAAAACAGGTATCGCAATATTCAACTCCTTCGTGTTATCGCCAAAGCTTACTTATTAGTCCGTGTTTCATGATCAAATAAAAATTTTAATTAAAATTTTTTAAATCTGGGCATTTAATACTGGATATAAAAGTTAAATTTTTGACACAGTCACACAAGGTCTAACCCATGGGTTAACAAAATGTAATCTGTTAACTTGATATAAGAACTTTAAATTTGCCTCCACATACGAGCAACAACCCCTTATTTCACTATGCATAAAACTGAGGCTCTTCACCAAAACAGACTTGTGCCTTTCAAACCAATTATTGTCCAGGTGATTTTGGTTAAGCTCGGAAACCAGAAAAAAGGGTGCAGTATAATATGCCCATATTAATCTATTGCCGTAGAAGACTTAGCCACGCCCTAACATAACTCACAATGTCCTGATGTCATTGTTTGTGTATAATTGATGGGATTTGGCAGCTTCATTTTCTGCATTCAAGCAAATCTGCTTGATGGGTAAAATTAATCTTGAATATGCCTCCATGTGGCAATGTGATTCCCTCTCACCCACCTTTAACCATCAATAGATGCAACAATGATCCTGTTAGATCATAAACACTGATTGGAATTAACATACTAGGAACACTTTCTTACCATGTTGATTACATAGGAATTCTCTCATCCTCATTATAACAGAGGACGAAGCCTTAGATTACGCTGCATCCGCTGCTCTGAGATCAAGATATCGTACTGCATCCGTAATGACTCCTTTGCCTTTTGACAAATAGGTTAGTAAACAAAATTTGAGAATTAACAAATATATCAAGCTGTTGGCACCAAAAGCAATTTAAATAAATGGCAGGTTACTTGCCAAAAGTGTTTTCCATAATATTAGCCAGAGGTATCTGGGTGTCTTTTAGACACCCGTTTCAATTTTGGACACCTTATTTTATGTCATTTACAAGTAAATGTATTGTAAGTGAACAATTTGGACACCCTGTTTTGAAATTTCCAGCAAATTCGGACACTCTTGAGTAGACTCTACTTGAGTGTTTCTGCAAATTTGATTTTGCATAAACCAGTAATTTCATATCATCTAGGTGCTTTAAATACAACTATATGGAACGACAACTGCATCATGAGTCAGAATAATTGGACAAAGTTGGTCCTGAAAAGCTCAAACTGCTATGGTATTGTTTAATGAGAAAAATTTTAAAAGGGGAAGGTAAAATATTGGTAATAACATAACAAAATTGACAAATTATTATCCAAAAGCTAGTGTCATGTAAAGTTGGCAAAGGTACCAATCACCCTGTCAAATTATTCGGAACAAATGCTCTCAGTTCAGAGAATACACACAAAAATATTCAAAAGTTGACTGCAGCGGGATCATTCACAGGTTGTTGTTTAACATGTATCTTGATTCAAAGATAGTAAGCAATATATACCAAAAGTTCTTTTGCCAACATTACCAATGTTGTACCTTCCCTTTAGTGTATACATATCTTGATTCAAAAAAGTAAGCATACCCATAAAGTATACTTTCCAACATTACCAATGTTGTACCTTCCCTTTAGTGTATACATATCTTGATTCAAAGAAAGTAAGCATACCCATAGAAGTATACTTGCCAACTTACCAATGTTGTACCTTCCCTTTAGTGTATACATATCTTGATTCAAAGAAAGCATACCCATGAAGTATACTTGCCAACATTACCAATGTTGTACCTTCCCTTTAGTGTATACATATCTTGATTCAAAGAAAATAAGCATACCCATAGATCTTTTGTATACTTGCCAACTTTACCAATGTTGTACTTTCGCTTTAGTAAAATTAGTAGAAATAAATCTCTTTGTAAACATTATGTTTTTCCTGTTGAAATCATGAATGTGAATGGAAGTTTCTCTTTGCTGGCATTTAGAACCTTCACCCACTAGCCACAACTTCTATTTCACCCGTTGACATTTTCTGTTGGAAGAAATACTGAATAAATCAAGAGGTGCAATGTGAGCTCTTATGAGTCAAAAGATGGCAGCAGATTAACCAGTTCTTTTCCGTTGTTGTTCTCTATATATGCACATGCTCAGAATTACGTAAACAAGGGGAAAAGAACTGATAAATCTCTTCCACCAACGTCAAAATTTTCCATACTTTCAACTCCCACTCCTTACTTATTAATATTTAATAATAAGAGAAAGAAAAATTACAAACTTCCTAAATGTAAAACACCTATTTTCACTCTTTGCACAGAATATTGCTAGTAAACAAGTAGGATTATTTGGCTGATAACCTAAAAGATTTGCTTGGCAAACAATGGGAAATGAACTTTGCAAATGTTTCTGTTCAAAACACATTGGACCTGCATACATGTATCATTTCAGTTGGTATGCATTTTGTGATAGCTCAACCATAAAAATGGATGAATTACAAATAATTGAAGAAAAAAAATGTGGAAAAGAAAACAAAATGCTATTTTAATGTTGAAAAGTAATTGTGTTCAAACTACATGTACTGTATTTAAAAAAATAATTGCATTGCGTTTTGGTGAATATTCAAATAAATCTTGAGCTGAATCATACCTACACCAGTTTTTCTCATACATAATATAATTGAATCCAATCAAGTAATCATGGAGCTATAACAACATCTTTATGTTACACCGTGCACACACACACACACACACACACCCTCACGCACATTGATTTGTGGGTATTCCTTTATTCGTTCTATTATCCTTTTCCTTATAATTCTCCTGTGGGATCAAGATTTTCTATAGTTACCTTGTGGGGTCCAATTGTTCTATTGTGTTTTGGACCCACACGAATGATGTGTACGTTCACACACACACACACACACACACTTGCTGTAGGTTATAGCTTGAGGCAATAGAAATAGATAGCTTCACACTTTATTGGAAAGATTAACATGCAGTGAGGCATAAAATCATAATACTTTATAATGATCACTAATATGGGTCAGTCTTTGCTAGACAGTACAGTATTCATATGTACATAATGTACATATTCACATGTGATATTCGCCTCCCTAGGCCTGTGATGAGAGGGTAAAGAATATTCATGAGTAAAGAACAGGTTCAGAGAGCTGATTTTGATGATTTGGACAATGACAAACAAGGTGTACTTAGTAACTACATGTACATTAAGACCTACATGTACATGTGTACATAAGAATATGATTTGAAGTGGAAATAAAACTTACTGGATTGGCTAAGCCTTCTGGTCTTAATTGCACCTTGCCTGTTCCATGATTACTGACTCTATATGTACCCTTCAAACTGTCTTCGATTCTAAAAGCAACCAAAAATAAAACATTGACATATTAACAGCTTCCTTTAACAATTTGGGAAGAGTATAAATGCAAATATTTTTCTAGCATGCTGTTAAAAATTTACATTATAATTAAAACCTGCAATCAATAGGCTCCTTTGAGTAATTTATCCATTTAATGTATAAAGTGATACAAAAATGTAAATGGTTTCAAAGTTTTCGCTATGTCATAACACATCCTCATCAATTTAAGTGACACAAATGCATACAATGACATGTGCCGACTTCAATGGAAACTTAATTGACTTTCAAGAGATGATCTTATTTTAAAATGTGATTTAAAAAAATACTATTCCTGATTCTAATGTCTGCTCACAAATAAACCAAATCTTTATAAAATGTCAAACTTTTCCTATCACACTACTAAATAACTTGCCCTCTTGTGTTTAAGTTTTGTGCATCGTCATTTTGATTTGAGAAAGAACTGCTACATGTAGGTTCAAACGTAAGTAATAACTACTATTTTGTAACAGAAATAAAACAGAAATTAAAATTTATGATTTGCTGATTAAAAGTTAATTCATATCACTTAGAACATTATTTTCATGATTTTATTTAATTTGAATCTCCAGCAATTTTGTTTTAAAACCATAATTTGTTTATCAGACATGCAACTTTGTAAATGCAAAAAAAAGAGAAATGGCGAACACAAAACTTTGTACAGTTTTTTTCTTTTTTCATAGCATATTATTAAAGAAGGAGGAAATCAGCTGAAAGTTGCATGTCTGGTCATGTAATTTCACAAAAACCCCTAACCACCCCAAATTCTTCAAAATTCTTCAAAGGGGCACTTTTTGGAAAAATTCATCACTTTTGGGAAACTGGTACTTTCACCCTTCAAATGGGACAATTACTATCTGGCAGAAGTACAGGCTGTAAGTGTGAATATGAAAATCAATGAAAATGCATGGTGCATTTTGAAGATATTTTTCCCAAATTGCACATATGGATTTTGGGGGGATTTAGGAAGGTTCCTAGCCAAGTGCAGCGAACGATTTCCCCGTATCATTTCTAAATGTGACATAATTTGGACAATCATGATGAATTTCAAACAATACATTGCAGATTTTTGGGTACAATTAGAAGATGCTTTCGCTATTGTGGTTTAATAATAAAAATTCTGAAACCATATTCACAAACATTTCCGGGAAAAAACGATGTATATTTCCGACCAAAAAGATCAGGGATCGCCCCACTGGGTTTGTTCCCTGTGTCCAGGCCAGCGCAGGACGACCCTTGACATTCGCGATCATCGACGCGACAGTGTTGATGCAATAGTGATCACGGGACTGGTTTTAACCAATGATGTGTATCCGTACATGCAACTTTATTTCCAAAAAATCCGTAAGGTTTTATCCCAAAAGCCTAAATTCTATGTGCATGATTATTTTTCTGTGATGAATTAACTACAGTGAAATTCAAATGGAAAACATGCAACAACCCCATTTTTTTAAAAGCTTTGCTTTATTTTTTCTTCATGAGTTTGGGGTTGGAACATTGACAAATTGAGCCACCCCTATACAAATAGTACCATGTTCAGTTCAACCCAAACTTCTACATCCCGTGCTTTTATTGAAAGGAAATCTGAACTAAAACTTTATTTTTTATTAACAGTTTTTAACATTTAACAAAATGAGCATTCATTTATAATATATGCATGGTGAGATTTAGAATCATTTCACATAATATGATTACTTTCAACCATGGTGAGCCACTCATTTTCATGACAAATTTTTAATAATCAAAATCAAGCTTGATCATACCACAAAGTAACGTTTATTTGAAAAGCACCAACATGTCGCAGTCGGTAATTTGTTTTCGGGGATATTGGCTCTGTTTTAGGACGATATAACAATGTAAACAAAAAAGAAAATGGATGGAGGACAACATTCATGAATGACTGCAATTTGAAAATATAAATGAAGAAATTGCCAAGAAGAAAGAAACGTGAATTTTTTTTTTAACACCTGTGGCTAAATTTCCGACATTAAAAATGATTATTTCTGGTAAAATTTGGACATTCATAATTATGAACCCAAAACCCCAGTAAAACCCTGAAAACCACCTTACCTACACACTACATACTGTAATTTTAAGCATTTTGTTTACAAAAATTACAGATTGTATACAAAAATTATTTTGCTATGAAATTCATTTTATGAGTTTTGTTTAAAATTTTTAAAAATTGTTCCCTGATGCCTTGGAGGTTAGGGGTTCTAAAGGAAGAAACTGAAATACTTGACAAATTACACATTTCACAGTTTTACAGTACATAATTAAGTCACAAATTAATTAAGTTGGGCACTTAATTACTAAAAAACAAGCTTTGACAAATTTTGTTTTTTAAAATCTCATTTCAAAGTATTTTTCTTTTCTAAAAAATTTAAAATTTTCCATGGTCTGATTGAATAAAAATTAATAAACACTAACAATATCTCTGTTAAAGATTGAATTAAAACAAATAAAAAAATTTATCCTGCCAACCTTTTCTACATCTGGCAGAACCACCTGAGTGACCCATAGGGAACCCTTAAGGTCACCATAAAGTCAAAACGCTTGTGTTGAATCCATCCACAGGGGTCACACCCCGACCAACCTGAGAAACAGACAGCTCACCACATGAGGGGTCCTCCATGAAAAGCTGTTTGCATCTGAAATTAAATGAAATTAATCGTTTTTTTTTTGGAGAGAGATTGAAAAAAAATTAACCTAGATGAGCCTTTAGAACCTTCCCATTCCACTTGTCCTGAAAAAAAATTAAAATAAAACAGTTGAAGTGAGGTAAGTGTGCACCATTGCTAAAATTTTTGAAAACAGGTGTCATATCTGGGCTGTGATTTTCGGTTATTTCGGGAAAAGGGGGCCCCAAAATTTGAAATCTTTGAATACCCAACCGTAAACAATTTGTAAAACACATAAATATGAATGTATAAAAAAACCAATCGAACACAAGTTTCAAACAAAGCCGACAAGTATGTAAAAGGTTGTCGCAAATTTACTTAAAGCATTCATCCAAGTTTTTTTCATTTTGTGTGGTTTAAAATGCTTTGTCGGAATTTTAAAAAGTCGTTAGGTATTGGAACAAAATGGAACCGGTAAAGACATTTTGTTGGGTATCCAGGCCGGGTACCCTGCACAGCCTTAGTCATGCCTGGAGTCCTTTTACAAAATACCTTCTTTTCCCCTGAAAAGAAATTTTTATATTTTGAGCTACAAAGAGACTTCACACAATTTAATTTATCATTGGAAACATTAATATTTATTTTTTGTCTGGGAATCCAAGTCAGAGATCTTTGTGATTATTGGCATTGTAAACAACAATATCTAAGTGTAAAATCAAAATTTTTGAACTGTAAAGAAAACATTAATTTATGATATAGCTGATAAATCAGAAAAGACTTCCTGAAAAAATTTTTCTTTTATATTAGGCAAAAGTCTCCGGTTTTTGGTCATCGGTCGGCTTCAAAAATGGTGCGGTGATGTGCTTTTTTCCGTCACTTTTTTCAACAGGGAAAATGTGTACATTGTACTAGGGACCAAATTTTCCCTATACAAAGTATGGTAGCTAAAAGAGGCCTCAAATCAGGTAAACATACCCCTATAGATGTGAAAGGTCGTTTAAAGCATGCACGCAGAATTTAATCGATCCAACAATTTTGGATGCAATTGGACATGTTACAGCAAAAAGAAATGTAAATGTCACGTGGGTCTAGGCGCTTTGGGGAGACCAGAAACAGAGATTTTTTTTGGCATTTGGCTAAAAAATATTGAGTAGAATGTCGATCCACGCCACTTTTTCATTCAATATAACCAATAATGTAATTTTACCTACCCAGTAAGGTGGAGAACATATGGATGATGATGGACATATTTTCAAATTATTCCAGGATATTTATTTCATGAAAATAAGGCATTTTTTTGTATATGATGATTTCCCTCAGTCTGTCTAGGCTTGGGCGATTGATTTTTTCATCCACTATATACGTCAAAAATATATCGCGATTTCATAACATCGCGATTATTATTTTCCATCAGTACTTTAGAGCCAATAATAACAGGAATTGCCCGATACACTGCCCCAAAAAAATTGCCAGTGCTTACCAGAGACACGTGGAATCATGCCATTCACGAGTGCACCATGGCCATTGCAATCGTTTTTTAATAATTATGTGGGGCAGTTACTGAGTCGCAGTCCAATCAAATCATCAGCCAAGTTCACTGACTGCATTCCTGCATAGTCTAGTACTGTGGAGAATAAAACCATGTGATTGTGACACGCCCTTGCACCAAAAATGTGACCGAGTTTGGATTGTACTCTATTGTACATATTTAAATAAACGTACATGGTTTATCAAGAGTAGCTGTGTTTTTCACTAGACAAAGTCACAGTATGGTATAATAGAATAGTGTCCTAATTCCCAACTTTGACGCCACTGTGATCCATGCTTGATTTATTTCATGACTAATGTGAGCACAGAGCACCGCAATTACTGCAAATGTTATTATGTTGTCGATTTTTAAGGTAACGCCATATTCTGATATATTTTAAATATGCATGATATAATTATTCAGCGTGGTGCACCAGCCAATCACAGACCACCAGGGATAGACAGTGAGACGTAAATATTTTTCACACATTTTTGGGATCAAATACCCCAATCAATGCCCAACACTTAATCCGTTTGAATTGATTTCTTTGAGTGGTGGTGATTTTAAACAACGCCTTTGTGATATTAATCGCTTACCACAGAAGTAGTTCGATTTTTTTTCTCACTTCAAAGCTGAAAAGATTCCCTAATTTTTTTCCATGAATTTCTGACAATCGGAAATTTTTTATCGATATATTTTTTTCATCGTGTTTTGCCGATATCTTGATCTTTGGGAAAAGTTCTCAATATCATAATCAATAAAAAATATCGCGATATTCGATATTCGTGTCATCGCCCAAGCCTAGTCATGTCAGTTTGATCTTTCGACTCACCTTAGTCACCAAAGTCATTGCACAGTGCAGTAGCAACTATAATAGGGTCCCTTCTAAATAGAAGAAAATATTTTTTGAAAGGAGAATTTTTAGAAGGAAAAAATCAAAAAACCCTCGTAAAGTGGATTTTAACGATAGTTTTCGAAAGAATGTCGATCCACCGCCACTTTTTAAGGGTTTTGGTTTTTTGCAACCACAACCAGTTAAAAATGATTCTATCAATTTTGGGGGTACAGAAAGCGAAAAATATCTTTAAACCACTTTTTGATGGTTTTCGGACTTTATTTCTTCAGAAAATAGAAGGATCCCATTTTAGTTGCCACTCAAGCATGTGCAATGACCGTTGGTCACTAACAGGGAGTTGAAGATCGAACAATGACTGAGAATCATCGGAACCAAAATGCCTGATTTTTTATGAAAAATATCCTGAAAATTTGAAATATTGTCCCTCATCATCCATATGTTATCCACCTTCTGGGTAGATACATTATTGGTTATATTGAATGAGAAAAAATGGTGTCCCAATGACATTCTTTCCTAGTTTTCACTTTCTGTACCCCCAAAAGTCGATAGAATCATTTTTTAACTGCAACTTAGTGGTTGTAAAAAAATTCCAAAAAAACCCTTAAAAAGTGGCGGTCGGATACAACATTCTTTCCTAAATATTAAAGAAAAAAAATAAAAAAAATAACAGTGACACAGGCGAGCACCATACAGGGATAGTCGCCCCCCACACACACCCAACAAAATTAACTGGTCCATGACCATGGTCATGGAAGAAGTATTGTCAGGAAACACGTGAGGGGAAAAGAAATTTATTTTAAGTAGGGTTTTCAGGTGAAAATTATTCCTAAACCAATATGCTCAATATTTATATCAAATTAAAGGTCTTGATGAAAGAAATACAATGGTTTTAAATCAAGAAAATCGGACCAGTAGTTTTGAGGAATCCTATTTTATTTAATCAAAGATACAGCATTCGATGAAGCGCAACTGTCCATACACTGTGTACATCCCTAAACACCAAAACGCTGAATCGCCTACACACACCGTGATACACCGCAGCAGCGCTTCGTGCTCGTTGCGCTGCTTTCCTCATAAGAGCTTTTGAAAGGGTGTAAAATACACTCTCCGGTCAAAACTAAACAAAATTACGGCTCAAACTTTCACATAATATGATAGAAAAGAGGTGTAAATTCATTTAGACACCGCTCTTACCTTTCAACTTGAAGATTTCACCGAAAACGGTGTTTATTTTTTATCTCTTCAGAACTCGGTTGTAGAGTAGTTATGGAGATTGAGCAAGCATGGGTATGTAAGGACCTTTGACTCACTATGGAAACCTGTTTTCATGTCAATCACAAAGTATTCGGTGCGGAGGCAGCTCAGGGATGCCCTCAGCAGGCGGCAAATTTTACGGGCTGAATGCACCGATCCGGAACACTTCGCTGAAGGCTGGCAGGACGAGTGGTTCATTCATAAAAACCTAGGCTTTGCATCGCATTCGATTGCTATTTTATGTACATTGTTGCATAGCTGAAACTATAACAAGCTTTCCAATGAGCTATTACATGTAAGATTTTGACAGGTAGGCCTAAAAGTTGCCCCATAAATGTGGCACGGACACGCCCCCCCCCCCGCGTATCCTTAGCCACAGGTTGGTCTCATTCTGCTAACGGTGTAATTCAAATTCCAGGCGCTGAAATTGACGATATTTGCGACTATTTTGACAGTCTAGATACGTTCACATGTTTAACTATCTAGGCGCCCAAAAATGGTGATTTTACTTACATTTTATATTTCCTGACATAATAGGTCAAAAATTACAAGACGATCCATTGTGCAAGTTTCAACGAGGACTGCCATGTGTTGAACGGAAAACAACTTAAGGAACAATTTCATACTGCTGTTTATGTGTACATACTTGCTGTATTTTAGCGTAGAGATATAACACGTGATGTCGCAGATATAAACTTTCAAGAACAACATTGACAGTTTCATCAAATTAACCGTACTGCATGGTAAGTTCATCCCTTTTAACTATCATATACATGTACCAGGTTATTTAACTGTACTTACATTGTACATAAAACAAGAGAGAATGTTCATTAAAATAAAATGATAATGTAATAAATAGTCTATTATTAATTACAATAGTTTAATACTAATTTTAAATAGTAATTTTAAACAACATACAAATTTCACTAATAATTTTAATATATGAAATATTATAGTGTTACGTTACTATTACTATTAATAAACAATATTAATTTCCACCATTTTGTAAATCTATAAAAAAATAAAAAAAAAAAAAAAAGAATGATTGTTTTATCTGACAAAATATCTGTGAATATAGTCTATGAATATCTATGTAATATAGCAGGTA
>CM055835.1:4996320-5026223 GCA_029582265.1 Zoroaster sp. YZ-2022 | reverse complement strand
AGGGACATCCTTTTCTTGTCATTACATGCACACAGATAGTGACCGCAGAACTTGAGCGTACTGTACATGGTTGCATGGTTTTTGGTTGTGTTTAGCATATTATTGTAATTCGCTTCATTTTAGACCATCGTCCACCTGCTGATGACAGCCGCAGAAGGTTGTTTTAGCCAGAGACTGGATTTTTATCATGGTGCCGAAATGGTGGGTCCGTGATCTGTAGACCCATTGTCGCTGGTTGGGGTATGTTTATGGCCCATTAGTTATTCCGTTGATTGGTTTATGGGTTCTTGCAAAGGGATCGGGGATCGCTCTTAACGTAAATGGCTGTTGGGTCTGGTATGATGTTTTTTGTCCGGAAAGCGCTATTATTGTTTATCATAATTATTGTTAATTGCGTCTTAATTCTTCCATTTCATTTTTATTATGTATACCATTTTGTATTAAAGAAACTTGTGGTTAACTGAATAATTCAATTAGATTGATATAGAACATGAGGTGAACCGTATTTTGTGCTGATTTAAAGTTGTTATTTTTCTGTTTGTTTTAACAGGGTTTATTTTGTGTGTGTGTTTGGTTTCGGGTTTACGTTTTCATTTTGGTTGTAGTTCTCTAGATTTGTGATTTCATTAAAGTTCATTGGTCCACGGTATCCTTACTTGCATTCTGTGTATTATTCCTGGGTGTGCAAAAGCTCCGGTTACACATATAAATTTATAGGCTTACTTTTGTGTTTTTATATTTTACGATGAGGAGAGTTTTGTTGACAGAAACTCACTTGTTTCTTTTAATAATTTGTCGGGAACTAGCTGGTTTTATTTCCATGTTTTCTTTTGCCATATTTGTAATTCTTTACCTGAGATATTAAACATAACTATTAAAAATACACTCTCGTTATCGTTTATAACGTAGGGCCTATACAATCCCTTAGGCTTATGATGGTTGTACCGTGACAGTTTAACTAATTAGTTCACCCCGATGTTAATAATGCTGTTGGGCGTAATGACTGCAAGATTCAACATCTGTCAGAGAATCCTCATTAGCCAATATCTATTACTTCTGATTCCGTATATATTATAGAATATAGAGTACCTCGGTGTTGAATGGGAACAATATTATATCACGAAGACTGTTCCATTTCGCGAGGTTCAATGTAACAATATACCCGGTATCGAGTGATAGCTCTGATGTTCCCTTTGATGTATACGCAATAAAATCACGCAATATTTGTTTGTATATAACTCACACATAATATGTGACTGGCTCTGGCAAAACTCTAAACTTGGACCCAATTTTCGAAAGTGAGATTTTGGTATAGTTTGATTCTCTAGATTTTCCTCTTTCATTTGATACCGGATTTGTAGAAATCAGATTTTTTTTCTGATTTCTACAAATCTGGTATCAAATGAAAGAGGAAAATCTAGAGAGTCAAACTATACCATAAATCTCAATTATGAAAGTGGGTCCAAGTTTAGGTTTTGCCAGAGCCAATCAATCAGTATGTATGTCCTTTAGAGCAAGGACTTGCTCTACAGGTATGTCCAAGGGTGATGAGTGGAATAAAACAATTGGCAAATTTACATTGATATAGCGTATGCATTTGTCCTATAGGACTGTCGGCCAAATGATAACTTTAACAGCTATCGTCGCACCGATGGTAGTGTCATAAAATAATGTAATTTTAAATAAAAACCAAAATAATACTAATAGAGGCAAAACGTGTAAGTCCCGTGACAGGTATACTTTGAAAGTGGTTTCCGTACAATTTGTGAATAAAATGAGTGGGGAGACCCCCAGTTAAAAAATGTCAGTATTTCGTGCCAACGGCCAAAATCCAATAACGGGACCTGCACGTTTTGCTTTGAAGGTGGTTTCCATACAATTTACGTGGACCAGCACGTTTTTGCCCGTCTACTAGTAATGCCGCCACTGTTGGGGAGGGGGGGGGGGGGGGGGCTTCGTACCCACGTCCCATTTGTTCATGTAAAAGCTACACCGTATGTCGACCTAATTTCGTTTTCTGTATAACTGTATCGCAAAATTAATTGCATGCAGTTTCACGCAGTAAATATCTTTGTAACTGAAATGTTAGACCGGGAAACAAAAAAAAATGTCTAGAGCTTGTCAAGGTCACGTGCTTTAGCCAGAGCCACAAAAATATATATTTTTATTTTTATATTACATGTTAAGCAAGATGGCTCAATATGAAATCAAATTACCAAAGGTGGGAGGTCGTGACGAGACTGCGCTTTTATCAATTTATAAAATTCCACATAATATACTCTGTACAAACAAAACAAGTATTCAGCCTTTAGGAAATGAATAAAATGCCAGCAATGAATGTCTGAAAATATAGTGTGCTATGCTTTCATAAAGTATTTTACAAGGAACAAGTCAGACCATGTTGGTAGATGGAGGGGGGGGGGGGGGGGAGGGGATGGCGTACCAAAATTTGTTTTATCTTTTTTTGCCGTGTGCCTATTAATATCACCATGGTTCCGCCACTGAGACAGAAACTACAAACCAGTCAATGTTTAATTAACAGCTCAATGTCAGTACAAACGTAATAGCAATTATATAGGATGGACAAGAGTGTTTTTAAAGGGACAATCGTCACGAACAGAACAGACTTTCAACAGGGTATGGAATCGATGTCCTATATGGCTTAAGATGAACACAGTGCATGACTGAAAATTACTGGCTCATTTATGCAGCAGCAACGGTAATATAATGATCGTGTGGAATATTATTTTCAGTTAACACTGAGTTAATCTAAAACTAGCACTCTAATTCCATGTCTTGTTGATCGTGACGATACTGTCCCTTTAACTGTCGTCAAATTTGTTCTTTTTAATTGTCATAAAGACATAGACTATATACCTACTCATAATATGCGTGCATGAAAATCATTTGTATGGCCCATTGATTTTGTGCTGAGTATATACATGATATAGTGAACAAACAAAGGCCTATGCAAATTTCCCATTACAAAGCGGTGCAATATGGGTGGTCTAATGTTGATACAGGTTCCTCGCAGTACAACAACCATGCATGGTCCATCGTGTAGGGACTTATATTTAATAATCTTCATGACTCGACAATGTAAATCAGTGACATGCACGTCCAATGGTTGTATTTGTGTTAAAGGTAGTTTTAAAACGATGGAAATTAACTAAAAACCAATAAAAATACAGAAGTTTATGAAATTAGTGGTGATATGAGCCCAGAAACATGTTGAACTTCCACCTTAATAATACAGACATTCATAATGCGCAACATATCCAGATCCACCCAAGGGTGCTCAAGGCGCTCACAATATTATTTCCCCTGTCACTGGACCAATATCATTCCTGTAATCTTTCTCAGCTCCCTGGGGCGTATACAGCCCATTATGTGCAACCATTTTGGTGCCGCGGGGCTAATCAAACACAATAACCATCTCTACCCTCATAGGTACCCATTTATACTCCTGGGTGAAGAGAAGCTTATTACAGTTAAGTGTCTTACTCAAGGACACAAGTATCATGGTTGCGGCTGGGATTCGAACCCACATTCTAGTGACTCAGCCATCAGAACATAAGTCCGATGCACTAGACCGCTCTAGTGTATAAAGAGTGTATGTCCAGAGCAACATGGGCTCAAAGTGGTGATAAAATCAAATATGACTAAACGGAAGTGCTGTCATTTCAGAAAAAGAAGAAAAGCATGGCAACAATGTTAAACTGAAATAATCTTGTCCCAGCATGCAGAGAACTATTATGTTACAGAGGTACCAACTGCCCGGTGAGGGAAAAACACTGCCCTCTATTGACCAAAAATTGAGTCCACCTCCCCCATAAATCGTATGTCGTTGACAAGAATGCATGGTTAATTCTTTTTACAATTTATTCAACTTCCTGGCAAGAATACAACGCTATATATAGGCTTTTGATACAATGACGTCAACTACGTTTAACAATTGATTACTCTTCAGAACGGAATAGTTTATATAAAATACTCGCTATAGTATATATCTTGCCAAGCTGAACAAACAATGCATAATAATAATATGAATGTTTTGCCATGTGTCGCTCAAAAAACAGAATTATAATATTTTTATCATTAAGAAAGAACCAAAAAGGAAAACAAAGCCTGAACAAATAATATATAGCTGTAAATTGCAGTGGCGTCGATTTCTTGTTAGGATTGCATGGGAGGGGGTATGGAGCAGTGGAGTAGACCTCATTAGTATCATCAACTGCCCAACCACGGACAAATCGCCGTATATAGGGCATATAAGCTATTTTATGAAGTAATACTCCCTTGGTTTGTCTGTAAATACTAAATAGACTCTATAGGCCTACATCCATTCTTTGTAAGACAAGAATCATTAGAGATATGAGATGTGCACTAGTAATGTTTAGTCAAACACTTCCTCTTTCAAAGGCCGTGGATGTATACCTGTACGGGAAAAATGAGGCCTAAACTATACACTAATGGCGGTAATAAAATATGAATGGAATAGTGTAATAATTGTTTGCTCTAATTGCATGCTTATTGCATTAGCGTCCCCTGATGATGTCATAAATAATTGGGGACATGTCTCCCACACCCCTTTGAACCGTCGCCGTTTTGATGCTACGCTATATATCAACACTCTTAAAACTAAAGTGTTGAATCAACCTTTTAAGAGTTCGGTGAGTGACAACATACACATTCTAACGTTAAATTCAAGTCAAAGAAAGCGTTGAATTAACATGGAGTCAAGTTAAGTCTAACTTTATCAATGTTAATTCAACACTTTTAAAAAGAGTTGTCACTGACCGAACTCTATAAAATGTTGATTCAACACTTTAGTTTAAGAGTGAAATGAGCCCTATAGAAAAAATAGGCCTAAAATATATATGCTATAATGGGGGTGTTTACAATGGAACAATGTAATAATGTAAATACTATCTCAAACTACGTTTTTAAGGAGCCCGCCTGTTGAATTAGCGTCCCCCCCCCCCTCATAAATATTTGGTGACATGCCCTCCCCTCCTTTTGAACCGTCGCCTTTTTATGCTACGCTATATCGGGGAAGTACATGTATATGTGCCTTGGTCACGTATAAAGAATGTAAATCATGCAATCAGTAGGCCTAAACAATTATAAGCATAATGGGGTAGCTGTACTATTTGTGCTCTCTGAAAACGTTTTTAGAGGGGTGGGGGTGTTTGTAATAAAATAAAAAAAGGAATAATTTAATAATTTGTGCTCTCTGAGTATATACGCTTATTGCATTAGCGTCCCCTGTCGTTTGGGAACATGCCCTCTCAATCCCCCACTCTCCGTCGGGATCGCCACTCATGATAGGAATGAATAATGTTTTGCCAATGAGAAAGAACGAGTATAGGAAATTAGGAAACAAAACATACAGATCCCTAGCCTGAAGATCTGACGTCACGCTTTGAGCCAGATCCTGGCTGTGCAGCCGCCATTATTTTCTCCGATGCTCAACTTTGACCTTGGTTGGTAGCTAACTCGCAAGCCTCGAAGCGTGACGTCAGATCTTCAGCACAGCGTCTCCAATGAAATCCCTTGAATGCTACGCCTGCATGTCTACAGTCTATATCTTTGATATAGGATAAAGACAGGGGACCAGTCTAACAGACACCAGGCCCAATGGCGTATACGTTTATTCTCAGAGTAGGAGGGGAGGGGGTGCTGAGCTTTGAACAAAGATTTGGGTTAATAAAATACAATAAAACACCCCGCTTGAAAACAAAGTGCATCTTCCAGAAAATGATTATACAGAATAATAATTTATACCAAAGCTTCAGCGTACAACATCGTAGGAATAAACGTGTAGGCCCTATTTTGATAACTTGCATGGATGGATTACACTCTTAAAACTAGTGTTAAATCAACATTTTAAAGAGTTCGGTCAGTGACAACTCTTTATAAAGTTGGATTTAACTTTTACAAGTATTGAATTAACATTAATAAAGTTAGACTTAACTTGACTTTGTGTTAATTCAACACATTCTTTGAGTTGAATGTGTTGTCACTCACCGAACTCTTAAAAGGTTGAGTAAACACTTATAGCTTTAACCATGGAGGAAGGAACCTTCCTCCATGCTTTAACAGTGTACATTTGAATGACATTATAGCAACTCTTATCATTGTAGACAGCGTCTCGCCAGGCATATAAAGGCCCGCGCTACTCCTTTGGCGCATAATGCATGCACACAAGAAATTGTCCCGCCACCAAATATTTCAAACGAGTTTTATCCATTTTCTTTAGTACAGTATGTAGGCCTATACGTTCGTGTGATAATTATGCACATCAAAACATTCATGTCTATATAGCGCTCATATGGTTTGTAGTATAAATCGAAGACTTATAACAAAAAAGAAAAAATAGGTCCTTGGTTGGCGGTTATTGTTTGCAAAGGTCCTTGGTTGAAAAACGTGTACAAATCAAACGGGAGATGTCTAAACAAAGTCCAACAACAAAGGGAACAAAAGAGGAGAACAATGGGAGGTCCTCGGTTACACCACCATAAACAAACGTGATTGTATAGCGGGTTGCAAAGGGAATCCCCTTTCGAGACTTTTTGGTTTATGAGAGACTATTTCTACACTGTAAAAAATGTGTAAATTCTACGGTAAATTCTACGGTATACCGCAATCATCCCTTTCTCATTGTTTTACGGCCGAAACCCGTATTACGGCCGCTCCCATTGAACTCTGGGATATAGGCCTATCCAATATGTAAATGATCTGACCTTAATTTAACCTAGCTTTGTGCTTGAATCATTTAGAAGGTTTAAATATGTGAAAATGGGTGATTTTAGGCCATTTTCAAATATTTACTGTTAATTTTATGATAAAAAGGTAAAATTTTGTTGATGTAAAAAAGTACATTCAAAATTTAAAATATTGAAATATATTAGATTATAATTGCATGCCACCATGACTAAAAAGAGATTTGAAAAGACAGTATATATAAAGGATACATGTTCTATACATTAGTAACTGCAATATATGGAGAGGGGTGGTTGAAAAAGGAACCGCGTATAATTAGTCCGTTTAGTCGGTTAGTGAAAGACATTGTGTAAAATAAACAGATCCATAAGATAAGATCCATAAAATAAGCAGATCCATCCCATAGTAGATACAGCATTCCGTGGACGTTAACTGCTTAAATACTGGATGTTAACCTAAATTCATTTCCAGTTATGAAAATACGGTACCCGTAAAAATATGGAAGTATTTACAGCCTTTTTACCGTAAAAACTACGGTTTAAACCGTAAAAATAACGGTAAAACGTTGGCAATCCGCTGCACGATGTTTTACCGTAAATTTTACGGGAATTTTTGTACAGTATGAATTTCACTATGGGGACTCTTGTTGCTGGTTCAAAACAACCAGAACCATTGTTCGTTGTGGTCACTTTTGTTATGTTATTGATCGGAGTAGTGGTCACTAATTAGTACTGCCATTCAGCGTTGCCATGAATAATTAACAGTACGGGCCCTTATTGATCGTGTACAGGTATACTGTACACGTTGGCGTAGCCTACCCGACCAATATTTCGTTCCAAGGTCGTGTACATAATGAACCCGTATATGTAAAATCTTAACTTTGCATGAATGGCTTTACCAATATGCAGGGATGATAACAGATATATTGTGAGAAAATGGAAAGATAGGAAATAGTTTGCCATTATCATTAGGCATATATTAGCCTAGAGCGGTTTACCTCTATAGCCATGTCATGCATGGAAACTGGTTTTTTGTATCTTGGTATTTACAATAAAATGATACACAAGGAAAGTTTCCATGGTCTGAAGTTAGTTGGAACCCGGTTTCATGGTAGACTTTTCAAAATCAAAAGGTAGGATTTCCTACAAAATTAGGAAGAATATCATGCCTGAATATGATTAAAATGCAGTAGGTGGCTTATATTTTTATGTCGAGAAGTCATACAAAATTATATAGGCTACATGTAACGTTTACAGTGGCGGCGCCAGAAACCTGGGGGAAGGGGTAGAAATTAAGGTACTCATATACCGCTGTCATGAAGAACATTAACAATACATCGGGCTTTACACCAGTGGAATTCTGGTATATTACCAGGTATTTGGGATCATTGGAAAACTTAACTAGACTTCTGATGATAGATAACATTAGTGATACTTTTCAAATTACAGGGTTCGAGACAACTAACGTAACTTGTAAAAAACGTTTTGCGTGTGCACCTATATACGATATTTATCATCCATTTTATGATCTCCCCAAACCAAAACCGGTAACAAAATCCTGTTTTAAATAGGCCTATAGAACAAGGTCCTTCATTGGAGGACTGTTCTAAAATGGGAATAGGTTACATGTAATCAATAACATAATATTTTATGTTATTAAACCAAACTAAGTTTTTTCCCCAAAAATAAAATGATATTGACACGACAGACAGTGCAATAAATTATTCTCTTTTTTGAAGTTGTGGTGGCTCTGAAAAGAGCCGGTTTGTTTTCGAGCTGAGAATTCAGCGCTTATTTGGCTGCCTTGGCGGTCTTTTTGGGCAGAAGAACAGCCTGGATGTTGGGCAGTACACCACCCTGGGCGATGGTGACTCCACTGAGAAGCTTGTTCAACTCTTCGTCGTTGCGGATGGCGAGCTGCAAGTGACGGGGGTTGATTCTTGTCTTCTTGTTGTCACGGGCGGCGTTACCGGCCAACTCGAGGATCTCAGCGGCCAAGTACTCCATGACGGCGGCCAAGTAGACCGGGGCACCAGCTCCCACACGCTGGGCATAGTTGCCCTTGCGAAGGAAACGGTGAACACGTCCTACGGGGAACTGCAAACCAGCTCTTGCAGATCGGCTCTTGGCCTTTGCGCGTGCCTTTCCTCCTTTACCACGTCCAGTCATGATAACTTCTAGTTAGTTAGTTTAGAACAAAATTTCACAAAAATTAAATTTGACCGCGTTTTCCTGGTATTTATTCATTTCGACAGGATTTTCTGTTGACCAATTATATTAGTCCCTTCATTTTGGCTCCGCCCCACGTAAAATAGATGATTTCTAGGACGTCCGCATTCAATACAGTTTCGCCGTGCCATCTGCGCTGCATGAATGAGCAACCAATCACTTCGTTTTACATGTACAATGCATAGAAAATAGGACCGTGTGCAACAGGTAACCAATCAATACGTGACATGAAGCGCGAGTAAAATTCGGCGGGTGTTGATGATCCTGTTTATATCAACATCGAAGGTAGGTATAAATACTTCTGGAGTTCCAATTTGACGCTATCCGATTTATATTTAGCAATTGACAACAAGAATTCATCATGCCTCCCAAGCCAAGTGGAAAAGGACAGAAGAAGGCTGGCAAAGCCAAGGGTGCACCCCGTACCGACAAGAAGAGGAGAAGAAAGAGAAAGGAGAGCTATGGGATCTACATCTACAAGGTGATGAAGCAGGTGCACCCTGACACCGGCATCTCAAGCCGTGCCATGAGCATCATGAACAGCTTCGTCAACGACATCTTCGAGCGTATTGCCGCCGAGGCTTCCCGCCTGGCTCACTACAACAAGAAGTCCACCATCACCAGCCGTGAGGTCCAGACTGCTGTCCGTCTCCTCCTGCCCGGTGAGCTGGCCAAGCACGCCGTGAGCGAGGGAACCAAGGCCGTCACCAAGTACACCACCTCTAAATAAGCGGTGTGACGTACATCCAAAAACAACCGGCTCTTTTCAGAGCCACCACATCTTCCAAAAAGAGAACATTTTCACTGTCTGCTGTCTTGTAACTTAATGACATTTTTGTAGTATTTTAATGCTGGCACTAGCGTTCGTTTTATACTTGTTGATAGCAAGAAAACATTTAACAAAATTCACTTAGGCCTAGTTATTATTTACTGGTTTTATTTACCAACGGGGAAATGAACGCAGTGGTACTGGTATTGGTAAGCTAACGGTTACATGGGAAAAATGACGAACGAGGGTACGGGTACGGTTGACAAGTGACAAATCTAGAAAATGACAATTCATAATCATACCATGTCATGCATGTACTATGATGTAGGCCTTTACCAACGAGATTTCCACACAATTACTAGGTACATTGAATAAATCGGGCATGCAACTTATCAGCTGATTTCCTCTTTTTGGTTACTCAGCTGTGCCATTGAAAACTGAAAAACAAAGTACAAAGTCTGGCTGTGGCTGGCACTTTCCTCTCATTTGCCCAAACTGCAGTTGCATGCCTGATGATAAATACAAACGGCATACTTAAGAAGTCTAACCTTAACGCAGCATTTTCAATAACCTCGATTTTTTTTTTTTAATTTGAGATGAGATTTAACGTTATAAGGCCTAATGGCATTTCAGAGTTTGCATTAACATTAAAAGGTTACACCTTTTGTTTAAACAGTTAAGTTTGTTACGTATTCATAACATTTATTTTAAACCAGCTTACATACCCCGGCCCTTACACACATAATTAAAATGACATGCATCGCAAATTTACTAGAACTTAACTGTAAACATTCACACTGCAACGCGCTATGCACAAACTGCATATATGGATATTTATATGCAGAGTTCAGGCAAACGAAGGTCACCCATTGGTTAATTAATCTTCACGTATGCGCGCTGTGCGTACGCACGCACAGTGCGCATACATGAACCAATGAGTGACCTTCTCTAGCCTCTGAATGAGGGCGATATTCAGTTTGTGACATCATTATGCATAAGGTCTCTGATCCACTAAACAACTTTCTCCTCATCTTGCTATCGCGCTAGCTCATTTAAAGTTTAATCATTGTAATTTCCATAAGTATCAGACCAGATCTTCAGCTCTTTTACATCTAACCATAGAACCTTCGCATTCCAACATAGTATTATGTGGTCGGGGCCCTGCAACTGGAAAAACAGCCTACAACCTCCCTCGGGCCGGGAGGTGGGGGGGCATGGTAATTGCAATTTGTTCGTCGCATCGGTTGTGCATGATTCACTGCAGCCAATTGTCTCACAATGCCAACAAGGTCATAATCACAAAATAAATGCCTACTCTTTCAGCACTTTCCCTATCAGTCAACCACCACATGCCAAACGTTTCCGGCATCATATCAACAATCAGTTGTCAGGTCAACTATTATAGCAATTGACAAAAGAGCTGGATAGACGCACTATGGCCCTCTAAAGGCAACTTGGGACCGAAAATGATTTTTTAAAGGCTTATACGGGCTAATTTTAATAACAATGTGACTGATAAGCCTGCCAATATTTGGTATAGTTGAGCTTAGAAACCATAACCCATTGAATATGGCAAGGAATTCCTGCCGTAACCTATACGCTTCCTGGATTATCAAAAAAATATTCAGCGTTTGCAATTGCGTTCCCTTTTTCAATGGATACGATGTCCTTTCTTATTCTTTCTTTATCAGGATTTGTTGGCTTGTGATCGTTTGTGTGCGAGAGCTCGGGATATCATGATTGCTTCACTGGGACAAACGAAGTAATGAAAGGAAGGAGAACGAGCGACTTTCCGACGAACACCGGGGACCGGGACTCCATGAAACTACGCACAAGAGGTATATACATGTACATACAGTCTTGTCACACACTGCGTCAAAGTCAGATGAACTCAGAAATGTTGAACGGGGGTTGGGACATTAAAACGATCACTACCAGTACGGATACATTAGTACTTGGTTTTTGATTTTTTTTTCTCTTGGTGATAGCGACAGGGGTTCCGTGGCCCCCTTGAACCCCCTATATAGATATAGGCCTTCGCCTATATGGGTACAAAATAGGATACTCTCCTTGACCCCCGCCCAATTTTAAGCGGTGGGGGTCTCCAATGTCCCTTCACTAAATTCGAGCCCAATTTTCTCCAAACCAGCATTCCAAGACGGGTTACATTCACAGCAATTCTATTTCCACGATTAGATTGATCAGTTGTTGTGTAGTACATAATTATAATTCCCAAATTTGTTTCCAAGTTGAAAAATACCATTAATTGTTAAATTCTTCCTTATTTTTCCCCGACAGATTCGTTTGTTTCCCTGAAGAGAGCTGAAGATGAGGTGGGTTAATTTACTTTGTTTCAGTCTTCAATGGTGGGTTCCGTCATAAAATAATGCTGGCACTGTTTAACTGAAAAACCAATTCTATTTTGTTAAATATCTCACTTCAAAGGAAATTGTTACAATGCCCAACTATGTTCTCAGTCGGGCATTTACAACCTCAGTGGGCAAATGATCAGCGTCAAAGATACTATAGACTTTACAGGGTGTCCATCTATATTTGTCTGGTCATATTAGTGTTGTGTCGGTAAATTTACCAATGAAATACTTGCGTCCCCCAACTCTGATGTCAGTCGGCAAATTTGCTTCCACACCCCCAAAGAAAATGCCTTCGCTACGTCCCTGAATAGGACACTCTTGGATTGATTTTGTTTTATTGGAAAATAAATTTGTCAAGAAATCACATTGTCACGATACGCTAATAATAAAATGTTTTATTATAATGCAGTTTGTAAAATTTAATTTGAAATCGGAAAGAAGCGCAATCTCAGCAAAACGAACTTTGGCCTATGTGCAATCCCACCAACTTCCCCTAACGACAATACCTAACCATAAAAAATAGAGTTTTCATCCTAAATTGGCGAGAATCAAAGGTGACATCTCAAGATAAGCCGAAGCAGAGTCAACACGGACAACTAATTTTGTTATTGAATTACAAAGTGCGCCCAAAACGATTACCAGCCTTGCTGAAATAAGCCTGCTGATGTTGTGTCTATATATAATAATGCAATCTAGCGTTGATGGTTGCGTTTTTTTTGGAACTATAGACGTTTGTACATAATAATTGATTGAAAATAATTTGTATCTGTAAAATTGCAGTTGATTTTTGTTCGTCACTGAGACTAGTTAATGAGAAAAGTCAACAAAATTAAGAACAAATTGGGATTTTGTTTTCTCGTTGATATTAGACTTCTGGACAAATACTTCACACAGCATTAATATCAATTTGCTTATTATTCCCCAAACCATTGATGAAGAACACATTCCTCCATGCTGAAACGTACATGTGGATTTCAGTCGCAAATATAACGCTGCATTGATTTTATTTACAATATCTTTGACCTAATTCAGAATGATGGCATTTTCTATGTTCACTTTTCATGTCAAATAACAGTTGGTATAGTCCTCCAAGGCCAGGTCTAATTTGCCATAGGACACGGATGAAAAAGGTGTTCCCCTTGCGTGGGGCATAAGGCTGTGTGTTTTCGGTTATTTCGGGAACCGGATACCCAAAATTGGAAATCTTCGGATATCTGGGTACCCGTAAACAATTTTGTAAAAACACATAAATACTCCCGAATGTATAAAATAACCAATATGAACACAAGTTTCTCTTGTTTTATTAGAGTATAATAATAAATAATTTCCCGCTTCGATATTAAAAACGACAAGTAGAATCCCCATTCCCCACACACACAAAATTAACAAAAAATTGGAGACTTCTATTTGTGTGGCTTAAATGTTTGATCAAAATTTTCAAAAATCGTTTACAGGTAATTGGAACTGAAAAATGGAACCAGGTAATGACAGTTTCGGTTGGGTATCCGGGTACCCGGCACAGCCTAAGAGGGGCAACCCTCTTTTTACGAGGGGCAGTTTTAAATTCTTAATATAATAGTTTTCTATCTAGGCATATACTGTTTGATAATGGATTTGTTATAAAATTCTTGATCGCTGAGATATACAGTGGAAGGGGAAGGGGGTAAAGGGGATTATCAAGAAGGGGGGGGGGGCACTTATACCTTAGGCATAGGCTGCCTAAACAAAGAAAAAATGTTTTACCCATATAGTAAAAATAATGTTTGTTTGTAGGCCCTGACGCCAAGTCACGTCTTCACCCTGACAGAGAATGAGATTGAACGGCAGGTCTTCCAGCTACGCTACCACAGCTTGAACGATGCTTACTATAGGCTTGGTTCGGATACCCCTGCTATTCAAGGATGGGAGAAAGGAATCTATGCTGCTGTCAATATAGATAGACATGTCCAGGATGAATTGGTAGGTAGTATATACCTCCCCTTCCCCCCAAAAAAAACAAAAAAAGAATAAACCAAAAACAAAAAATGACAGCCAATATTCACCTTGGTAAAATGTCTAAATAATATCCATTCTGTATAAGAATCAAGATATATATATCTATCTATATAGATATAGATATAGATACATATAGATATATACATATATATATACACATATATGTATATATATTATATATATATATATAGATGTATGTATATATATACACACACACGCACACCACCCCCACACAAATTACTTAATAATAATACATATTACTCTCTTTGAATTAAGATGAGCAGTAAACAACCAAACCAAAATTGGAAACATTATTTTGTGACACTGGCCAACCGTACAACAAGCAATTTACATAATATTCTTCCTAACAAATGAAGCACTTCTTAATTAATTAATTTAATTAATTTGGTGGGTATTGTCATAGCCTCGTTAACACTGAGTGCACTTTGAAGTAATGCATGTACATCTATAATTGGGTAAATTACAGTGTGAACTGTTGCCTAACGATAACATGGCATAATTATGGAGAAACACAAAGTCAGTAAGTCACTCATTTTCCCCATCAACACTTTTTTCTTTTAGCGACGTTTAATCTCAGTATGAGTGACTGAAATTTTGTTTCCATCTTTGAAACACTAAAAGCATGAATCATTTTAACTCAATTAAGTGACTGTAGTTTGTCTCACGATGATGCCATAGCCAACTCAGACGTCAGCAATGTATTGATAATTGTCAATGGGCTTGTTACAAAAGAGAATATTGTTTGAAGACTCCACAGACAAAAAAAAAAGTTCTTTTCTTAAATTAGCTGCATACATGAATGACGGGAGGTGATTTTATGTTAATTTTTATTCAACCAAGTGAATATGGAATTATCATTAACTTATACAGCGCAGTTCAACTGTGATGTTTATAAAAAAAGAATAATAAAAAAATAAAAATAAAAAATAAATAAAAATAATAACAAATAAACAAAAAATAAATAAACAAAAAATAAAAAACATAAAAATGCATGTAGCCTGCATTTTTTAATGTTTACATTGGTACATGGCTACATGCAAATTATTATTCTCACTCCTCTCCAAATACAGACAATTTAAAAGAGTGATGGAGTATACACAAATTAAAGGCCTCAAGTGCCGGAGAAAATCTAACTCAAATTGTAAAAATTTATTCCATTCGCAAATACAAACTTTGTTTTCATTCTTACTCAGAATTTGTAAACGGTGCTTGGAGTACTGTTTGAAATGTCTGATGTTAATCAATGGGGGAATAATATTTGACCATTTAATAGAAATGTACATCAAAACTGCTTCTATATGCTTACTTTGTCTGAATCAAGATTAAAATAAAAAAGGTTTATTACCTTGTATCATTATTGAGATATAATGCAAATTTATGTATTCGATCTGCAAATCTTCATATTTTTTCTAAGTAAGAATTTGTAAGTAAAACTTGTAGCTTTGCATGGTGAAGAGGATAAGTAAAGACTAATTTGCAGTGACACTGTGTGAAATTTTCAATTGAGTAGTAATTAGTTCTAAAAAGAACTGGAGGTTACAACTCGATGTTTCTATCAGTATGCTCTGATCGTCTTGAGGAGAAACGTCTTCTCCTGAAGACGATCAGAGCATACTGATCGAAACGTCGAGTTGTAACCTCCAGTTCTTTTCAGAACTAATTACTACTCAATTGAGAATTTCACATGGTGTCAGCGCAAATTATTCTTTACTTAAGAATTTGTATACAGAACTGAATAATATTGGTCTATTCTTTAAAACAAATAATTTCAATGGATTTTTGATACCATCATCAATTTAACACCAAGTAAATGTTATGCATGTAATATTCCCAAACATATTATAAATGTTGTACTTTCGCTTAACAAGGGACAATACATATATGTTGTCACGATCAGAGCAGACATTCACAACAAGGCATGGAATCGGTTTCTTAGTTTAATATGAATACATTGACTGAAAAAACTGGCTCATTTATGCAGCAGCAACGGCAATATAACCTTATCCAATGGGGTATTATTTTTCAGTCACTGAGCTACAGCGGCGTAGCCAGGACTTTTTCAGTGGGGGGGCACAGGGGGTATTGCTTTTCAGTGGGGGGCCCTGGGGGTATGGGTTTTTTCCCTTTTCTTTTTCTTTTCTGTTTTTTGAGGCACTATCGGGATTTTTTGTGGGGGCACCTGGGGGGGGGCACTAGAAATTTGTGGGGGGCATGTGGGGGGGCATGTGGGGGGCATGTGCCCCCCCACCCAGGCCCCCCGTGGCTACGCCGCTGCTGAGCTAATCTAAAAGTAGCACTCCAATTCCATGCACTGATCATAACGATATTGTCCCTTTAAAGATAAAGTATAGACATCAATTTATAAATGTTATTTTTTCTTTTTCAACAAGGTTTACCTGACAAGAAAGTCTGGTCACCGAGAGGCATCTATCAGCTGGAAGGTTGACCTCACAGACACCGGTCTGGTTGTGGACTCCATCCAGGCACTCACCCTTAGCAGGACACTAAATGGAGGAATAGTCACATACGATATCATCAGTCCTGATGCCCAACCAGATATTGAACAATTAGGTTTGATAACTCTAGTATTTTATTTTGTTTATATCAGTTTCATTTGCACAATTTATAAGGATTTGTAATTAAGCTACATTAAAAAATTAATTTAAAAAAATTAAAAAAAAAATCATATAAAGTGAAAGGTTCAACAATATTGAGGAATGTAATGATCTGAAAAGTGAATTGTTAACTTTCTCACAAGAATCAAAGGATTTATCAAATGTTTGGGTTAAGGAATATGGCTAACGAGAGGTCACCAAGACAATCTTGAAATATTTATTCAACAGATTCAGTCATACCTGACTAATGTGGCTGAATATAGCATACTGACTTAGTAGCCTCAATGAAAGATACATGACCCAATCTTACAAAATGAGTCTTAAGGAGATATGTTTTCCGTTTTGGATTATTATTGTTCATCTCATCATGAAAACAAGCCCATTGTTATCTTAAATTTACTACCAAACATATGCCAATATCTTGTGAACTAAGACTTTTATGGGGTGAAATCAGTTGGTAATTTCTATATTTGCATTGTGCACAGTCATGTTTGAGGGCCCGTAACACAAAAGAACCTGTGGATTCCTCAGACTGTTTAACCAGTATTTAAAAATTAACCTAGTCACCTGCCATCTGCGTCATAAATGCAGCGGGGGATCCTACATATCTAGTGAGACAATGCTATCATCTGGCATTGGTACAGTCATGAAGAATTTTCTCTGCTGCAAAAACAAATAAATATCAATATTAAAGATGAGTACATTACTTAAAGAGGGACTCTAAGGTCAAATTCATCATTTTTGTGCTGCACTCATTTTCCAATAACTAGAGTCCTTATGAAAGTGGACAAATATCAAAGTCTCTAACCCCACGCTAAAACGGTATAAAATGTCATTTTATTTGATACTCTTTCAGCGGCGAAATTTGAAACATGACGTAATTGGATGTCAACAATAAATGGGTCAGTACATTCCATATAGGAATTTTTCGTTTGTCAAAAAGTCAAATTCAACGCCGTTTTGATTGAATATCATGGAGATTCAGGAATGAACTAAAATTCCCCGTACAAAAATGTACAGACCCATACTCAAACTGTGTAGTATTAACTTTACATTTTTATTTTAGTATTGTTTTTATATCTCAAAGTGTGCCTATAGCCATGTTGTTTATCATTCTTTGTGTGATTCAATGTTTGTTTACTTCCTAAGTGGTAGCATCAGATCAATCGACAGTAATTTAGTTTACTTTTTTGTAATCCTACAGGGGTGCTACCTTGGTTTCTGTTTCTGTTAATTGACCTGTTACAACGAAATGAGCGTAAAGTCGCACTATACCATTTCTCAGTAAAGTGGGAAAAGTGAAAAATCAGAGGGAGGTCTAATTTTTGGTTATTATATTTGCAATTTGTAAATCTCCTTATATCGAATTCCAAATTTTCAGTTCGATCAGACAATTAAAAAACCTCAATTTCAGGCCAATTTCGTTGGTATCCTTTATCGCGTTCTGACAAACAACTTGAAACAAAGACGGAAACAAAGACGGAAACAAAGCAGCAAATCCCCCTCTGGTGGTCTGGGGGATCGCTGTAACCCGAAGTGTTATATATCATTAGAAAGCTCTTGTTCTACTGAATCCAGAAATACCAATAACTCAATTGTTTAAATTTCCGACTTTAAGCTCATTTTGTGGTGACAGGGTGTTTATTTGTTTTTCTACCTGTGAAATCAATAAATGAAATGACATGCAATATATTTGAAATGTGACATCATTGGATGTTTTTGGATGTTAACAAATTTCGCACTGGAAGGGTATCAAATACTTTCATAAGGACTCTATCTATTGGAAAATGAGTGCATCACAAAACTGAATTTGATCTTAGAGTCCCTCTTTAACTTTCCTCAGAAGTAAAAATGGTTGTTAGTGTCCTTACATTACTACCCCAGCAGAGATTTTCTGAAACGCTAAGACTCTGCAAGGGTCTAAATGTATTAAAGGCAACTTAAAAAAATACAATTTTCGAAATTATATTGTTATAATATAATTTCAAAAATTGTAGTTTTTTAAATTTTTGAAATATATATTAACAGCTCCTTTTGGTTGGTAACAACAATTTGCAACAGCTAATTCTTTATTTATTTCCTCAGAGGTAAATTAATTTCAAATAGGTCATTTCAGAAAATAATTGACTGAAAAAAAGAAAAATTATGATGCAAATTCATATATGCAGGTCAGTTATCGAGTGAAATAGCACAATAACAAAATAATAAACAGGAAAATACAGTCACAAGTCTGAATGCGAATCAATCAAATACACACGTACATGTATCTTTTTCAGTTGGTCTTATTATGTCTCTCACTCCATCTCTCTCTGTGTGCCTCAGGGTATGTGACTAACGGCTGGCAGACCATCTACCTCATAGCCTATCTCAGTGGTGGTAACTGTCAGGAACAGACACAGCTGCTGTACCAAGATTGCCTTGATGATCAGAACACCTTCCCTTTAGATATCTTACTCACTCTTAAGGTACGTGTTTTCACAGTTCACACTGGCAGATCCGAGGGGGTGGGGGGTGGGGTGTCATAGAGGGCAGGTGATCACCTCTCCCTTGAATTACCGTTCATGAAAATTTACCATGAGTCTCTACACCCATACACAATTTGGTTTAGTCTGATGATTTAAAGAAAGGTACAACTTTGGTGGTGTTTGCAAAACTGCTCCTTATGGTAGGACCATCTTTGAACCAAGAAATGAAAAAATAAGTCATGAAAAAGTGTAAAAAAGGCTTTCACAATTTCGACAGGAAATAGTTGGAGCATAAATTAACTCTGATATTAGACTTAAGAATGCTAGGTACCTGTACCAACTTCACATCAAATTAGCTAACTGTGTAATTTTGTAAAATGTGTTTTGGTCTCCGCACACATCATCTTAGACCTGCGCATCAGCATTGTTATTTTTTCTTTGGCTGTGAAACGATGTCCAATTGCAGCCAAAAATTGCTGTATCGATTGGAATTCTGCCGTAATGTGTTTTAAGTGACTTTTTCACACAAGGGTATTAGCCACCATACTTTATGTATGGGAAATTTAGTCTGGTTCAATAACCGCATATGTACATGTATCATGTTTTGATGGCGGCGGCGGGGGGTAGGGGGGTAGGGGGAGGGGAGAGGAGATTACCAAAAGAAAGAAAAAAAAGCACGTCACCACACAGATTTTGCAAGCCTATGACCAGAAACCAGAGACTTGTTTTTGTTGGCCTAATGTTGTACCTGGCCTTTAACCTTAGACAATAAATTAAATCAAAAAACTGCTAAGAATTTATTAACTTTCTGTATAGACAAATCTGTAATATATAACTATTTATTGACAATAGAATGAAATTATTTAATGCCATCAATGAAAAGGCAGGGGCCTATGTAAGTGTGTGATTGTGAGAGGCACAGTTTGGTAAAACATTCAAAGTGCCGATACATAGAGGAATACACGTGATTGTTCAAAACTGACATTTCTGGAGCAACACATGATTGTTCAAAACTGACATTTCTGGAGCACAAATCCGGAATATAAATGGATGTAAATCATTCAAGCTTATGGTGGAATTCATGCTCTAATAAATTACAAAGCACCGATAAAAATGATTCAGCAGGTTTACAACTTAAAGGGACAGTATCGTCATGATCAACAGGGCATATTGGAGTTGGAATGCTAGTTTTAGATTAACTCAGTGACTGCCATAATACCCCACATGATAAGGTCATATTACCGTTGCTGCTGCATAAATGAGTCAGTAATTTCCAGTGACTAAGACACTGATTCCATGCCCTGTTGGAAGTCTGCTCTGATCATGTAGGTACATTGGAATATTGAAATTGTAAAAACAAAATGTTTAATGCAAGTTACAATGTGTTTACTTAATTTTTCACTTTTTCCAGCCATTGCAAGAAATTCTATGCACATGTGAAAGGCATTCGGAGCAATTCTCTCGTATGGGAATACAAGACTTTCCACAAGTTCACAGCGCCACGATTGAAAAGTGCCCTTGCTATTTTCCTTACGAGACTCCAAACATCTCGGAGAGTTCCAATAATGGACAGCGAACACCCTTTGATACCACAAGTTTTTATGAAATCAGGACTGAGGATAGTAACGCAGAGCCTCTTAGCGTTGTGGACAAACACAGAATCAGTCTTCCGGGAACGCCGGTGCACAGAAAAGAATACGGTAGGAAAATAAGTGCCGGAAGCCACCGGAGTCACAATCTGAACAAGAAGGAATAGAGTAAAGTCCAAGGTAATAACACCGCATGGGATCAAGTGAGTTACGACAATCCGGGGATGGAATTGCCAAAGAGACACACGTGCACAAAAGGACATCATGTGACCTCGGAAGCGAATCAGAGTTGAGAGTGTTGGAGGCGGGTAATCTGGAGCTGATGAGGGAGAGTGCGAGGTCCAAGAGCCTGTGCCAGACAGGAGACAGAGGGACAGCACATCGCTGGTAAGCATTGGAATCAGAAATGTATTGTGAATATGAATACTATTACATAGAGGCCCTAGTCATTTACTGTGTATAAATGCCTGTTGTTGCTATACAGATGTGCATGCCTTTTGGCTTCTTCAAAATCCTCAAATGCTTGTCAAAAAATATTGTTACATCAAATTTGCTTTGTGGAAAAAATTATGATAGTATCAAACATCCATATTGTTTTTTTTTTAAGAGTAGTCAAATGTTATTCACCAGTTATGTATGTCTGAATTTTGATTTAAAAAACTGTATCAAAATAATCAGGCCTGGAATTTCTTTTTTTCCTGGTCAAGGACACTTTTCCTGAGTAATTTAGGGCATTTCCATTAAAATATCAGAATGTCTATGAGAACAATTTTATGAGGCACCAAGACCAGGGCAACGGATAGCAGGCCATTATGGTCTCCATGCCCTCTGTGTATTCCAGGCCTGTTATACAAAGTTGTAACCTCCAGTTCTTTTCAGAACTAATTCCTACTCAATTTGAGAATTTTTACTTATCCATTTCACCATGCAAAGCTACAAATATTGCATAGTTTGTGATGATATGAAGTGTGATACACAGCATTTAGCATATTGGAAGTTTATTAACCCTCCTACTATAGCTGCACTTTAGTGGCAAGTTGCTATAGAGGTCAAAACCAGTCAACTGCCTGTTTTGACTGTTGACCCAAATGTGCACACAGGGGCATTTTTGACTGGTTTTGACTGTCATTTTGACCACCCTGAACAATACCAGACAATGCTTTTACCCGTCAAAAACAGTTGACTCATTTTGACCTGCAAATGTACTTACTACACGTAAGGTTTGACAGTGTTTGACTTTGAAGTGCACTAGATATACCTTGGCAAGTGTAGAAGGGTTAATGGAATACTTTCATTGATGTCACTTGTTTCGTATTGCATTGTTTTCAGACATAAGTTAAATGGATTTAACTTTTCAACATTAATTTTTGTTGTGGCTTATTCCACAGGTGGTCGAGGAGGACACACACACAAGACACTTTTGCAACGGATCTCTGTGCACCATCTCATAGAACCAAGATGGGGATTTCATCAGTCAACTAAGGGACAAGGGCCAAAGTCATGGTAATACAGCCAAGCCTTTGAGAAGCCCGGCCAGGCCCAGGCTTTTCCCCTGCCTACTGGCCTATATAATGAGCTCTGCTTGCCTGGGCTAGGCCCTCCAGAAGCCCAGGTTATGTTGATTGGCAGGTACTGTATTGTTACAGGATTAGGACTCACAAAAGACAATTAGGAGGCCAGGTAGCCTAGGCCTGGTCAGGCTTATCAAAGGCTTGGCTGTACCATGACTTTGGCCCTCCTCTCTAATCAAAAGCCAGTACAAACTTTTGGTAAAATGTCAGATTTGTTGAATTCACTGTAACTAATTTTTATTTCATTGAAAGCAACTGATCAGACAGATAATTGAAACCACCATCAAGTTTATATCAAAGGGAAGGTACAACATCGGTTATGTTGGCAAAACTGTTTCTATGCCCCTCTTTGAATCAAGATACACATATATTTACCAACCAGCCTTTGAACATTTCAGCTGAATGCAGAGTCTTAAGTCACGCAAAATGCGCATAGTTTTTTTTTTTTTTCATATATTAGAGCAATTTTGACAGAATAATTTGTCAAGATACCTTTACCAACTTCACATCATGCTAGCTTTGAATAATTTCCGTAATTCTGTATTAAATCAGGTACCACGTAATTAAAAATAATCGTGCACTTGATTATATAGCACAAGTAATCGACCAAACTGGTGCTCAAGACGCAATACATTTATTACCCCTGCTCATCAAGGCTCATAAATCATTCCTGAAACCATCTCATAGCTCCCCTGGGGAGTATACAGCTCAATTGCCATTTTACCAGCATAGGACTAATCAAACACAACAACCAACTCCTCTGCAGCCTCCACAGGTACTCCCACTTACCCCTGGGTGGAGAAGAAGCAATTAAGGTAAAGTGTCTTTAGCTTAAGGACAAGCAAAGTACCCCGGTGGGCGCGGTTGGGATTCGAACCCACATTCTGATGACTCAGCCATTGGAATACAAAATCCGATGCACTAAACCGCTCTGACCATAGCAACTACCTTCCACTAATAAACCAATGTTGTATATTCCCTTTAACCCTAACCACCCCAACTCCTCCAAAAGGAAATTTTTTGGAAAAATTCAGCACTGTTAGAAACTGGTACTTTCACCTCCTTGCAAATTCCGTGGGGCAAAAATTACTACCTGGCAACGAAGTACAGGCCATAAGTGCTGAATATGAAAGATCAACGAAAATGCATGGTGCATTTTACAGATATGAGGGCATGTTTTCCAACAGTGCTCTGATGGATTTTGGAGGGATTCCAGGAAGGTTCTAGCCAGAAAACCTAGGGGGTTAGGGGGGTTTAAGGGAAAACTGTGACCAATTTCAGTTTTGTTGAGAATACAACAATAGACATAGTGGCTTTTAATACCTCCTGTTATCATGAACTTCCAAGAACTGCAGTTTGGATTGTATGCCATGCTTTTGAAATGTTGAGGGCTTTCCATGAAAAGGTTCATCTGTGGGGGACCATGTACGTTATAATTGATGAACCACCATACACAAATATCCTTTCATGAAGTAGGCCCCATACCAGGATGAGTGCATCCATGCTTGGTCGCACTCAAGAGGCATTCAGTCAACCATGAGGGAGTTTTATAGAAAAACAGACTGCTCGTTTGTAATACATTGATGGATTGGACACTAAAAAGCTAATTTGCAATTAAAATTTTCCCCAACAAGAGGCTTCTTTGCGGGATCTTTATTAGACAAATTTTACGACAGGATCCATCATGATTACAAAATCCAGAGGTAATTTCTTTGTTCATATATATGCGTCGGCAAAACAACATTTATGATTGGCCAGGCCATTTACTGAGAGGTTGGCACTTGTTTGCCATATAAACAATGGCATGTATCAACTTTTCTTCCTATGGAATGCGAGTTCAATTTTTTCAAAGTGACTCCACTTCTCCTTACATCGGTTCCATATTTCACACGAATGCTAAGTGAAATAATAACTTCAAAAGTGGAAATTTGCACGAATAATATGCAAAAAGTTGAACAATTTGTCCGACAATTTATGACATCAAATTTATGTTCTAGGAATTTTGTTTTCTTTCATACACCGTGTCAGGGTGACCCAGATATTATTAACTTATATTTAATAATAAATTTTGTTTCTATAGAGGAATTTTATAAAATGTACACTTACATAGACTGATTGATGCATGAATAAAATAATGTCGCTGAGTATAATGAAATTTATTATATAAAAAAAATTCCTACAACCTAATTGGATGATTTAATTCTTCCTTTGATAAACATAAGGACATATAATTGGACCCATCCAAAGTTATCTTTTTCGAGATACCTTGCAGTACAGAGAGTACTACTTTTCAGAGAACCCTTCCCTCCCCAAGTTTCAAAAACATTTTCAAAGCAATCCGTTTCTCGCATTCTCAGCTAGGGTACAAATCAAAGCGTTTTCAGAGACGTACATGTTCCTTTCCCTCCCAGTAGTAATCTCTGTACCTTAGAAATTGTTAGAGTATACCCATAAGAAACCACATATTAGAGCATGCAATAATCTATTACAAATTGACCAAAGAATTGTATTATGAAGGGGACATGATATTTAAGGCTAACCACAAGAAACCACAATTTAAAGGGAATGTGCAAAATTGGTTATTATGGCAAAATTGCTTCCAACAGTATATACTTACTTTATTTGAATATTCACAACCTATGCGAAAAGGTTCAGATTATGATGTTCGTTCAAGCCTCAACATTCGGCTACCCACTTACCCTTGGAGGTAGAGTGGATTTTTCAGGATGTGAAGTGAGTTTTAAAATGTGGGTAAGTTGCTGGGTAAAGTGGATCTCTATATCCATGTTTTTTTATGTCATGTCCCGTAACAACATGGCCAGAACACTGAAATTGGGTAAGTGACTTTTGGAAATGTGACCAAAAAGAATTTAATTTTGAGGCTTTGGTTGTGTTAGTTCTGAAAATGCTCATTCACAATAAGGTTGTATTCATTCTTATGTGAAATTTAGGAAAGATTACTATTTCCTTAATTCATACTGACAATTATTTCACTTTTCTTAAAAATAGCAGCACCTGGGGAAAAAAAATTTTTTTTTTAGGGAAGATTGATATCATCAATTAGCATTACATTAAAGGGATCGGTATTGTCATAAAAGACTTTCAATAGGGCATGGAAATTTGGGTGTGCTAGTGTAAGAAGAACACAGTGATTTTTTACATTTACTGACTCATTTATGCAGCAGCAACAGTAATATGACCTTTTCTAAGGGGGGTTATTTTGAGTTAATCTGAAAACCAGCACTCTGATTCCATGCCATGTTGATCTATTGTATTATATTGTTCCTTAAGTTTTACCTATAAATATGACCAATTTGGTTATTTTTGAGTTACCAATCCTGTACCTTACCACTAAGAACATACTTATATTCAATTTTTTCTTAATCGTGCTCATTTATGAGTGTGTGTAAAGCAGGTAATAGAAGTACAAAGAGAAGGTTAACTCATCTGCAAACCTAACAAAACTTTGCAACATTTTAAAAGGAGTTTGGATTCCATTCCTCATGGAAAATTTAGAATTTTTGTATACAATGAAGAAAAAATGGCATTTTTATTGGTTGAAATATTATATACTACTAAAAACAATTTAGGGACACCAGATTTTAACATCAAAATAGGTTTGAAATCGTTTCCATGAGACCGGGATTTTCATTTGGTAACCCCCTCTCTCTTTCAGTAGGTCATGTCATGAAATATGTAATTACCAGTATGCATCCTTTATCATCTGTTTCATTGTGCAGTTGTTTCTCATCAATTCTGTGCAAACATTGTGTTTATCTGAAATAAATGATCTTGTTTAACTGAGATTATTCCGGTGTTCCTCAAATTGTTTTGAGTAGTATATTTAGAGTTCCATGGAGATGTAAACAGATTTTTGACAAATTGGGGGTAATAATAATTTAAATTTTCTCTATAATAAAAATCTCCTCAGCTCAGATAATCACGATATTTGATATAATCACCAACTACACCAAGTCTTTGGTGATATTTCGGATACCTCTTTTGGAACACTCACATACTATGGTGTATAATTTGTTATCATTTTAATGTTTGAAGCAGCACATTTTCAAAACGATTTTGACAAGGTACATTTTTACTTATGATTATGAATTCATCTACACAAGACACTGAAATTTGTAGTTTGCAGCTGGTATCTGTATTTTCTCCATCCCTTTTCCCGTCCATCAAACCTGTAAAATTTAGAGGGTTATTCTCACAGAAATGATGTGCAATAATAAAAGAGTCGGTCGACAACGTAGAAGTATGTTTGAAAGATTTGAAAAGATTTTCTTTTATAACACAAATGAAAACTTAAAACAATGTGGAGTAATCTGTAGAATGAATATCAGGGCTAATTTTCTTGGTCATTTAGCAGGTATTCATGGCTACTAGACAAACACGCATCCAATGTGTATTGACTTTATCTGACTAATGTTACTACTAAAGCACAATTTCTTTAAGTATACCTATGATTTCGGTCCAAAAGTTAAAAACCTTTTGTGTAAACTTATCCAATTAATATTTAAAATATCTCAAATTTAGTATTCAATAGCAGTACGATTGGACAATGGGACGTCAGTGCATTAATAAAATTCTGGACCAAGGTCAAATCTATTTTTTTTTTTTGAAATAAAGATAGGCCGGTGGAAATTAGGTTATTGGGGTTATTGTGAATACAAACCAGGCAGTTTACTGTTGCAACTGCCAGTACAAAAA
This sequence comes from Zoroaster sp. YZ-2022, assembly GCA_029582265.1. Taxonomy (NCBI): domain Eukaryota; kingdom Metazoa; phylum Echinodermata; class Asteroidea; order Forcipulatida; family Zoroasteridae; genus Zoroaster; species Zoroaster sp. YZ-2022. The sequence goes on along the minus strand of CM055835.1, from coordinate 4,999,156 downwards.
ACATGCACTTGCTCATTGTGGACAGCTCTGTCCTGTCTGTAGACATTTGTCAGATATGGATACTATTAGAAACACGATGTATACCAAATAATACACATCGCTTGAATGGTTACAACTTTGAATTTTTTGTGTGTGTAATATATTAAGTTTTACCCGTTACCGCTAATTGTTACTATTTTCTTATGTCCAATGCAGCTCTATTATTTATCAAATATTCTTAGCAATAACACACAACATTTTGAATTTTATTTAATTAGTGGATGGTTTATTTAAATTAAAGGTTAAGGGAAGGTACATCATTAGTAATTACCCGACATAAAAATATAAGATTTTAAGGCTTTGTAAGGGTGGAGGTTTTCGTTTGAGGTAACACCATGTGTGTTTTATCTTAACATCGCTAAGCTAAGTGAGGCACAGGTTCTGAAAAGAACCTTATCACAAAACCCGATATCTCAACTGTTATGCGAGTGAGATTACGGCAATTCAGAGGAGAACCAATAAGAACAACCGTATTCTCCTGATGATGATGATCAGAGCATGCTAATAAACGAAGCGAGAAGACCCTGTGAAGTCCCCATGGTTCCTCACTGAATCACATTCAGAGTATAAGACTTACTTGAAATGGGAAATGGGGCATCCAAATGTTACCTTTTGAAACACTGGGTGTTCCTGCGCATATTTAACTTACAATACTTTTGCTTGTGTAAAACAAATAAACACGTGGTGTCCATTTAGCAAACATGCGGCGTCCAAAAAGACACCCAAAGTTATTGTACATAGCTATTACTATGACCACATTCTCGAGCGTTGCCGATATTGGTTCTCCCTGAAACCATAATCTCACTAACAACATAAAAATATTATCCAAAAGTTAACTTGATATTGGTAAGAGACCTCAGAGACCAATGTGATGTGCTGTGATTTCAGATAAAACACAGAAAAGTTTTTCTTTTAAGCATTTTTCATGGGTTTACATTCTGCATTAAGCTGTGTATCTTTGATTCACTCAAGTCAAGAAGTTTTGCCAGCATTAACAATGTTTTATCTTCCTTTTAAATGTTCTGATTTCATATGTCTTACCATTTTAATGTTCTGTTTAAACATTAATTTGACTAATCTGAGATAACTTCTATTGAAAAATAAATTCATGATAAGTGACAGGCACCTATTGTCTGTTTTATTTATCTTTTTTGAACTGTGTGAAAAAAACCCTTTCTCTGACATTCCTGATTTGTTAGGAAATAAAGATACAAATTAAGGGTATTTTTAAAAATAAAATATACAAAATAAAAATGAACAATTGTGACAAAAATGTATTTTTTTGTGCTTTTATTATTTTGTCAGATCAATGATTTCCTGTTTTTGTTGTTTTTATTCTTCCGGCCAGCCAGGGTGTACAATTAACGAAATAACCTATTTGCCCCAGGCACTGAGATTGCCCAAGAACAAATTTAAATCATCTGCTAAAATTGGTTTATCAGTAAACAGAAGACTTTGCAGCAGAGTAGTTTTTTGAGCATAATTTTCGTACTCGAGTACGAAAGTACTGCAAGTTAAAACTCTATAGTTGTAGCATGCATGGTACTTTTCATGGTAGTGGTAGTAATGGGTATGCAAAAGTGTGCGTACTCGAAATGCCCAGTTCTACAACTCTCACATAAAAATTATAACATTTACTTTGCTACCTCAAACTGGTTACATTCATGGACAGAGTTGGGTCTACCTTGATTAAGATTTAGCAAATTTTTAAAAACTTTTTATATAATTTGACGCCTTGAAAAGAAACTTGTAAGGTTGCCCAATCCTGGCATCAATTAATACTAAGTTGTCCCTAGGTGCCCTAGGTAATTTAAGATTGCCTTAGCAACTGGACAATCCTTAATTTTGCACCCGCTGCTCTATACTTGAACCATAAAGGCAAATTCTTGTTATGATTCACAGACATTAAAAGTAATTAAAAATGTAATTTAACAAAACATCTGCACATATGCTCTGTAGATCTGTTGCCAAAAAAAATGAATTTTATTGTTGCTTTATACTATATTCCTAAGAAGTATGAACTTGGTGCTAAATTCTTGTTTCTCACGTTGTAACTTGATGTATGAGCATTACTTGCTTTAATCTAGGTAGAACACATTAACGTATATCATACAATTCCATATAATTCAGTGCAGTCCAATTATGTAATTTGGCATCACAAAATGAAATGGTGGAAATGGAAAATGGGAAAATGGAAATTCCATATTACACGCATTGAGTCGAGAAATAATCTTGCATGTAGTACATGACACTTGGTAGGTGGCGCTATTACCCATTGGTGTTTGAGAGCTTATAAAATTTAGGCACCAATGTTTGGTAGTATTCTGACTGTGATAATTTTAATACCAGGTGATAATTCTACCAGATGTTATACTTGATGAAAGCATGGTTTTGTTCTGTGTGGCTGCAGAACAGAGTATAAGACAGGATTTGAAATGGGGTGTTTCCCAAATTGTATATTCTTTGAAAACATGGCATCCAAAAAGTTTAACTTGTAATACTTTGCATGTGTTTATAATAAAAAATGAGTGTCCATTGTGCAAACTGGACATCCAAAACACATAATGGTGTAGCTGGCTAAGCCCAAAGATCTGACGCTTGAGGCTAGTGAAGATGATGGATTCACGACCTCTCAGTTTCATGGAGAATCAACTTTGTGCCTTTGGTTGGTAGCTAGCCCCGCCCCCAAATGTGAGAGATGCCGCAAAAAAATCCAAGAAATGTTTTGGATAAAAAGCCTGTCTCATCCTTGATAGGATAGAGAAAGGGGCCGTCAGCTAATACATGATGGAACATT
>CM055835.1:4960517-4995820 GCA_029582265.1 Zoroaster sp. YZ-2022 | reverse complement strand
GGCATTGGTTGTTTTCAAAATTGCACACAATTATTCTTGACAATGTGTAATAAATTAAAGAAATGTTCTTGCATGAAACTCACATCAAAAGAGAAAGTTATTTAAGGAAATTGGTGAGTCTCATAGTTTCATGTGAGAGATGTCTGAGAGAGGACTTACAACTTATACAAGTACATGATGTATTGACTATTGTGTCATGAATATTGTGCATTTTTCCTGTGAAATAATTATCTACGTGAGTTGATTTGTATCTGAGAAGGGAAAAAATTAAGGGAAAGTGCAGTAAACAATCACTACTTGACGTTAATTTGTGCACAAACTGAAGATTTTGGAGAAAACATAAATTACAAAATATGGCATAAAATTTCTACTGAAAAATTGCCATCACCTTAACAACTGAATTTTCCTATCCTTATTTAAATTTATATTCTAAATACAATTTGGTGACATCTGTTCATATTTTGTTAGAAAAGTCCCGAGTTGTTTACTGTCCAAAGTATGTTCACGTAACTAACGAGTAACGTTAACGTTAAGTTAAACAGGCACAATGCAACTACATTAACGTTACCACTGTACCAGCCAACCCAACGCTTAAAAAATGGCTTTTCTTGTATAAAAACACGAAGATGAATACAGGAAATCATCTTAAAAATTTAATTCAAGATACCTACCCTTTATGATTGTGTTGGCGATCCATTTTTACACGACATCCGAGATCTATTCGGTCAAAACTCCCTCAAAAAGACACAATTTTGTAGAAATAAGTTGTGTGCAGGCACCACACGCAAACACCGTCGATTGTACATGTATCATGTAGCTTCTATACTATAATGATCGTTAAGTCGCCATCTTTGTTAGTGCAAACACGGGGCGCCGCCATCTTTGTTTCAGGGCGCCGCCATGTTTTTTTCAGGGCGCCGCCATGTTTTTTTCAGGGCGCCGCCATGTTTTTTGTTAAGCTTGGTCGGGTGACTTCGCGGCTATCCTCGGTGATCGAGGGGTCGGGCGGGGTGCCAGATGAGGCGAACACTCCCTGACTGCTGTGGTTCGAGATGTCTGGTTGGCTGTTTCAGACGGACCCCCTGATTGGTCTTATTTTTCATCAATGAACTCCGTACCTACACGTGACCTTTGTGCTCAAAAGACAATTTTCATCAACATTTACAACACACGTTTGGAATGTTTGTTGTATTTTTCTGCTGATGAATTAACTACGGGCGAAATTCCCGAAATAGAAAACACGCAACAACCGCGCTCCCCCCCCCCCCCTTTTAAAGCTTCTGCTGCGTTTGGGGGTTGGAACATTGAGCCACCCCTTATACACAATAGTACCATGTTTAGTTCACACGTGCGCTTTCATACGATCACTACGGCCGTATTGAAACGTTACAACTTCGTTTAATGAACTCCGTACCTACACGTGACCTTTGTGCTCAAAAGACAATTTTCATCAACATTTACAACACACGTTTGGAATGTTTGTTGTTTTTGTTGTTTGATAATAAAACAATAAAATACCAAACATCCGTAAACATTTTTAATCAACATGAGCAACATTGGTTGGGTTACTCCGCGGCTTTCGGTGAGCGTTGGTCGAGGAGGCCGGGTGCCACATACCACGAACAGTACCGAACTGCCGCGTTGCGAAATGTCTGATTCTCTGTTTCAGACGGACCTCCTGATTGGTCGGTAATGACGTCGGTGTGTCGACTCGACTCTTTGTTGATGCATTTATTTCGCGTAGCTCTTTTAGTCCTAGGTCTTAGGGACGTGACCAAGAGCTACGATTATCACAGCTTTCTCCAAACATCAATAAACAATTTTAATCAACATGATCAACATTTACAAAACCCTTTTTGTTGTTTGATATTTGATAATAAATACCAAACATCAATTAACCTCAGTACCCATGTAATACTTTTGAAAGCCTGTAGTATCCAGACGCCATGTCCTCGATTGTGTACAAAGTCTATGGAGAGTTCAGTGCACTTTCAAATAATTTCTTAACACAATGTGAATTATTTCTCAGTCCCAGATTCATGTCTTTTTGGAGAGTTCACTGCATTTTCAAAGTAAAGTTTAACACAATTTAAATTATTTCTCAGTCCCAGATTCATATAATATATATTATAAGATATATTATAATATAGGCCCTATGTTATAATATATATTTTTATAGCAGTTCTGTATTCCTCAGCTTGCTGATTTGTGAAACAATTTTCAACCGATGAAATAGGGACTCTGACCTTGATTTTACATACATAGAAGTAGAACTTGAACTGTTAGAAAAGCCCAAAATGATTTCACAATTGCCAGTGTAGATACCATCAGTCTTTCAACTTTGAGGTAATATAAAACGATTTCAGATCTGACAATCACAACAGCTTATGCACTTAGGTTTCAGGACATTTCTCACACAAAACAATTTTGGGAATCTTTTCTCCCAATTTTGAATATTTTAAAAAGGTTTTAAAAACCTACAGCGCCATGGCAACAATTTAAACTCAAACTGCGTCCTATTTTATATTAAGGGGGTGGGGGCCTTAGGAAACAGTGCAGATTTCATCTGCAAATTTAATGTTATTCATATTTATTTCCCCCTTTTTTCATGACTTGAAGGGGCCATGCAATCAATTTCCAAAAGAGACATTTTGTGCACATATCTGTGTCTGAACTGTACGAAAATACTAGGATACCCGTTTTCTGTGTACATGTATTTCTTTTCAGTACATTTATTTATTCAATATTCACTGTCCTACCATGTTAAAAACCCGAGGGCGCTGTTGTGTTATGTCACTTTGACTTTTTAAATGCCCCCCCCCCCGCTCAAAAATTTACCAATCACCAAGCTCATTCTAGAAAATGATGACCCTTGAGTGCCCCCTGCAAATTAGACCCCGTTACCCCATATTACATTACATAAACCAGCAAAGAAGTCGGCACAAAACCCGCAACATTTAATACTCACACATCACCCACACCTAGCGGGTGCCGCGCGAAGCGCGGCATCCCGCTAGTGTACATTCTCACGGAAAAAAATATATCGCCGCCACGCTCGATTGCGCGACCGGTGGCTGCGCTGCATGCTAAGACCAAGTTCACGCAACGACCATTTGGGAACAAAATAGTCAAAATTACCTGGTACTCATGACCAAAATGATATATCGGTTACCAGGCAATATCGGCAGCTTGGTCGTTGTACGAACTTGGCCCTTGCTAATACTTTGGTTGGTGTCAACAGTACCCACAACATAAACACTACGCCAGGCATTCGCGGGCCCGGGTACCAGCTAAAATAGCATGGCGCGGCATTGGGGCGCATACAACGTAAATAATACATGCCGAGTCTGTACATAGACATGCATGCAGCGTGTGCGTCGGATATAGCATCGACGCATCGATCGTCGTGTCGCTGTCTGTACCGTACGTATGTACATTACGTGGCCAGGGCTTTTGGTGGTCGTCAAACATGCTGGGTCGACTAGCAAATTTAAAAAAAGAGTGAACTGAATACTGCCACATCCAAATGCATAAAACTTGATTTTTTTTCGGGTTAATATTGTTTTTTATTTATTTTTAATTGGTGGCATAAACTGTAAGTGTTGCAATACTGTTTTCATGTAGGCCTACATGTAATAAAGCCCAAACAGAGACAGATAAAGGAAACTTTAGTCTGAATTGGAGTGAATTGGAGTGTTAAATTATTATTATTATTATTTTTTTTTTTTTTTAAAGGTTGCCTTGGTGCCCATTACGTTTTTTTATCATTGCCGTGATGCCCTTTGAAAATCTTTAAAATTGCCTTGGTGCCCTGATTTTTAAAATGTTTTCATTATTGTTGTGTTCAGTTGGTTAGAAATAAAATATAAAATGAGCCTTCTTTTCCTCTGTTATTAGAATAGAATCCGTTATTAATTAAAAGAAACATTAGTATTGCCTCAGAAACAAATATGCACAAGGTAACTGACAACTGTTGTTTATAATGCACGTTCTGATGCAAAATGCCTAAATTACTAAAAACAGTGATTTGATTAAAAGTATTTAAAAAAACATACGGGCGAGTGAAAAGGCTTGCGGGCTAGTGAAAAGTTTGGTTTACTAGCCCGGCCGGCGAGTGAAAAAAAAAGTTAAGGGAAAACCCTGGTGACCAATCCAACTTTTTTCAATTTTAAGTTTTCCCGCCCATTAGTACATTCAGGAAGAGACCTACCATTGTATCTAATCCACATGCATGTATTCCTTATAGTTTTGAAGATAGAGCATGCATTTAAACGACGAATGCTCTAACTGGCTATTTTTGTAATTTGGCAAAGTGACCAATACCGCATTGGTCACTATGCCAACTTAATTCGGGATTGGTTACTATGGCAAATTAGGGACGAATTGTCCAATGAACCCCTAGGCAAAAGTTTGTAAACTTACACTGTCTCATGACCGAGTTGGTTGCAACCAACAGACTGTATTCATTTGATACAATTACTATAAAACTATAAATGGTTCCAATTCTTGCACCATGCCTTTTTATCTTTGTTTACTTAATTCCTTAGCATATTTGAGCCATATGAAGTGTTATCCAAGCTGTGGGTTAGACCATGTTCTTCCTCCATGGTTAGACCATGTTCTTCCTCCATGGTTAGACCATGTTCTTCCTCCATGGTTAGACCATGGACCGATGTTTTTGTGTTGTTTGTGGTCTCCATCGCGGTCGGGAATAAAAACTTGAATATATACTAAAAATATTATTGTTAACAAAAAAGTGAATGTTCCCCCTTTCAGAAGTGGCACGTTTGGGTACATTTTGAGGAAAAATGCCTTGCCAGATGAGAAGTTTTCAAAGACGTGAAAGAGCCCCTTTTTTAACCTTGTCCTCGGGGCAATTTCCAGTAGTTTCTGTATGCCTTGTATCTACTGCTCACTTGATATTGGAAACGGGTTTGAGCTAGCTAACTTTAGTTTGTTTAAAACACGGCGGATCGGAAGATAGCAATGTTGTTGACAAAATCGCCCACGTTGAAGTGCATTTTACACTGTGATCCAGGAGCTAAAGGCAGAATTTCATCGTTTTCAGACCAAAGCTGTTCTAGATTTAATGAATTCACAGAGAAATGGAAGGTTTTGAGGGGCATACACATGGGCGGATCCAGAACATTTTTAGGGGGGGGGGCTGAGAATCAAAAACAAATTATTTTTCAGTACTACAAAAATTACAACGAAATAATCAAAGGGAGAGAAAAACAAAGCACACTGTGGGAATGGGAGTGCGTTCTCACCTCCCCCCCCCTCTCTTTTTCTCTCCTTTTTTTTTTTTTTAATTAAAAAAAAAAAAGATTTTAGGGGGGCTACATCCCCCTTAGCCCCCCTGGATCCGCCAATGATACAGTCCGATATAGCTAGAGAATCTCTTGCCAAACGTGACACAAGGGACCAAGGCCAAGCGTCGACTGGTTTGGCATCGACAGGCAGACCGACAAGTAATAAGCCTTTTGCTTGTTGATTAACATATCGGCTCGGAACCCTGTAACACTGATACCGCAGATCAGTTTATAGTGCGCCCGCACCAGACTATTCGTGACCAGATGTCAGCAGCCGAGTCTCTGTTGCCAGTCACGTGATTCGGGGCAAGCTTTTTCCGCTTTTTCTTAGAAACCAACAATACTGCAGCGGTGCGTGGTCTGGTACCTGCAACATAAAACTCAATGATCAACGCATTAATAACGTTTAACTTCCTTAGAACTAAAGTTAATGCAGCTGTTTTGACGTATTTGATTGTCCACTATACGTTAGAAAAAACACGGAAATACATGTACTTCGTCTTTTGTTGCAAAGAAACTCCTGCAAAATCATGTCACCGAAACTCTTTAGAAACTACATAAAGGCCTATTCAAACACGCATGGTTGCATCGTTTACGTCCGGCGCGGCCGTAAAGCTTGCCCCGAATCACGTGGCATAGTAACAGTCGCTACGCACAGGGGTCAAAGTCTGGGTCACTTGCACAAGGCTTATTGCCTGGGTATAATTGATCTTGCTATGCACGCTTCACAGACAAAAATAAGTTTGAGAGGGCCAAGGCTGCCGAAGAGAGACGACAAATGAACATCTCAGAAACTGGTAGGCATTAGTCACGAACTTTATTTGAAATGAACGTTGACATAAACATGATGAACATAACGAATGGATTACGGAACTTACGGAACTTACGCTAGCTGTGGTTACTACCATGCACCAGAGCTGTATTAATATCATCTATAATTTAACAGCTACAACAAATAAAACATAAACGAATTATACCAATAACACTACCAATAACATTATCCCATGAAAAACATCACTGTGTACAGTATTATTCCTCGCAGCTTTGTTACTGGATGGTTTACTGAATTTTTACCCAAACCCCCATAAAACGGACTTACTGCATGGTCAATCAGACTTACTGGTAAAACGGACTCACATTGGTCAATCGGATTATGTGGCAATTGAGATGAGTACCTTTATCCCAATGGTGGCTTGTTCTGATGTACAGGGTGCGAAGTGCAAAGGTTTATTTTTATTGGCTAGATTATAAATTGCAAATTGTATAAGCAAAATGTGCCTTATCTCAGTAATGGGCATCCTTTGTAAATTCAGTCAAACATTTTCCATTATGGGTGCTTACGCCGGACTCGAGACCTTCCTTCGGCTTCGTTATTTTCGCCTGGATTTCGTCCATTCCGGGCTTAAATTGATACAATTCTATGCCACTTATTCAGTACAATCTCCATCACTGAAATGACGATGATGAACAACACAATTGGTCAGAACTACTTTTGGAAACTTCTTCAAAAACACTTTTGGAAGTCGAAGTTGGTAAACTTATTTTTGCAGCTATACGCGATCTAATATGCTTTGTGTACAAAACGTACCACAGCAAACAGTTAGCCTTTGCCCTCCCGTAAATGTACGTCTTCAAAATATGTTCAGTGAAAGTGTCCCCGACGGATTTTGTTTCGGGCCTGTCGTTCGCGGTAGTGGCGAAATACTTTTTCATAGGTTTTTTGAAGGGTTAAAGAAAAATAATGGAAGTCTTATTTTTGGTTATTCCTACTTAGAATTACTTACTTTTTAAAATATGGTTGAAAATATTTATCATTTTGTATGGTCTTTAATTTTTAAACATAATTGTTCTTTGTATGAATTACCGGTACATTTTTTGTATGTCCATACCTTTATTCTTGTTCAGCAAACATACTCATTGTATTTAAATAATCATAATAATAATAATAAAAGCGACATTCAACTAAATCAAATTATTGTGTCCTCTAGTTGTTCATGTTCCTGATACAAACATGTTCAAGTGGTGCAATGTTTATGCTTGGTTTAAAAAAATACAAAATACAAAATAAATAAGAATAACCAGGGTGTTGCAATGTGTGACTAACATTTTGGATGACACAAACGTTAAGTACAGTAAAAACAATTATTTTCTTAATTACTTCATTTTTAAATAATTGCCCTGATTTTGGCATTGGTGAGCCTGTCAAAATGGCAATAAATCTTGGCAATATTGTAACCCTCCCTGTTATACACGTGTATGAATATTAAATGAGCAGTTACAAATCATAAAGTGTCAGACCTGTTATCTTGCAATGTTGTTGTCATAAATTGTTGTCACTTAAGACGTCTTTAAGCAAACTCTACATAATGAGTGTCGTGGCCGAGCGGTCTAGCTTACCGGATTCAAGTTCTGGTGTTAGCAGCAGAATGTGGGATCGAATCCCGGCCGTGACACTTGTGTCCTTGAGCAAGACACTTAACCATAATTGCTTCTCTCCACCCAGGGGTTAAATGGGTACCTGTGAGGGCAGAGTTGGTTGATTAGCCCTATATGCGCTGTAATGGCAGCAATTGAGCTGTATACTCCCCAGGGAGCTGAGATGGTTTCAGGAATGATTTATGAGCCTTATGAGCCTTATGAGCAGGGGTAATGATAGTGTTACGAATCTTACCCTTTGATTTTGATCAATATTAGCACCCCTTATAGTTCACTTCTTCCACTTCCAATATTTTGCTTACGATGCAATTTCAAGCAGTCTAAGTCCCAGGGTTGTTTCCCCGGACCCTCGATTGTCCGCTGTGAATATGCAATCCTTACAAGGACGCTAGTTTTGCTCATGCATATCCAGCGCTAACGCAATGCATAATGCAACACCAGCGAGAGCCTTGCGTGCGTGGCACACCCTCCCGCCACGTGGCTTGGAGACGTCCTTTGGACTTAGTCTATTTTCCGAATACTTTCCTCGGAGTCCACCCCTTCACACCGAACACGGTTCGTGGGTGAACCACGGCCAAGCAGTCACCGTGACTGACCCGCTCAGTCATGAGCCGTGGCCCGCGTGTATAGTGCTCCCCACCCAAGCACAGCCGCTGTTCCCCTCATGCAGTAATAGCTTAGCATCCAAGCAAATAGCTTAACATGCCCAGTAAGCATTTTCCCCTTGAACACGCCCTCCTTTCTAGGTTGTCGATCACTTCACTTTCGTCAAATACCTTATATGGAACAAGGACCTGTTGTATGTCATGATTTTGCACACGTTTCTACCCTTAGACACGGAAGGCAAGCTTCTCATTGGCTAAGACACTAAACTAGGCTTATGTTGTATTCATTCCTAGGCCCCAGATTTCTATATAATCCCCAAGATTTCCTGATCTCGGGAAGTGCGATTCCGAATAAGATCTGTGCGACTCGATTCGATCCATGACAGTGCGATATACCGAACCATTACAGTGCAGTGCCTCGTTCGTTGAACCAATGGTGCAGGGCGTCGATATGACCATTGGTTCGCCTAGCTATGCGGTCTGATACACACTCTGGCCCCGTCCAGACACCCCGTGTGTAGTCAAGCCCCGGTGGTCCCCGTCGTAGAGACCGACCAGCCGCCCGTCTCTCGGTATAGCTATGCCCGTACTGTATGCCGAGTGACAAGCCGCATGAACGAACGATGGTCCCCACTGACTGTACCCAATAGTTGGTATTCGTACACCATATTCGGAACTTAGCACAAGTATATAAGTTTAACTATTGACATGTACCTATACGCTACCACTCCTGTCATACATGTTACTAGTGCTATTGTTAAATAGTGATGTTAATAATAAACCCACCCCATTGATTGAGATTGTCACAACAAAGTTTGTGTCCGACTATTATTTTGTTGACCCACAAAAGTGGGGAATGCAACAATATAATGCGCCTTGAGCACCACTTAGTTGGTGGATACGTGCGCTATATAAGTCCACACATTATTATTATTATTATTATTATTATTATAATTACAGTGTATATTTACTTTTTCCAGAAATGAATACACACAATGATAAATCATACCCTGGTACATGAGTTTCACTTAAAAAGAAAATACTGTCAACAGGGCATGGAATTGGAGTGCTAGCTTTAGTTTAACTCAGTGACTGAAACTAATACCAGATATGATAAAGTCATTACCCGTTGCTGCTGCATAAATGAGCCATTAATTTTTAGTCACAATGTTTATCTTAAACTAGGACACTGATTCTATGCCCTGTTGAAAGTCCGCTCTGATCGTGACAATATTGTCCATTTAAGAGATTTGTTACCCCTATAGACTGGCTGATATACTCATACTGACACCATATTTTCGTGTGGTTGCATGTAATGTATACTATTTACTTGTGGTAAAACTGTGGTTGCATGTAATGTATAATATTTACTTGTGGTAAAACTGTGGTTGCATGTAATGTATAATATTTACTTGTGTTAAAACTGACAGCAAAAGTCAAGCTAACTTACCTCAACGTGTCAAACTTTTGTGTGCTGGACACACTGTACCGTGTGTGTGTGTGTGTGTGTGTGTGTGCAACACGTGTAATTCGATTGCGATCCACCAACATAACCAAGGCAAATTCATATCGAGGTCAAATGTCAGGATATGAATAGAAAACGTTCAGTTGTATTAGGAGAGTTCAACTTTATAAAGGTGCAAAGGTCTATTATTATACGGAAGCGTAGTACCGCCACATGAATAAACAACAATCTCGCTCTTATCGTGTACGTACACGATAACTATCATGTACATACACGATAACTATATTATATTCAGAATGAGTTCCTGTTAATGTTCAGCATTTCTTTTCTATGACGTCAGTCTGCCTACTTTCTGAATAACGAACAGAATAATCGATTACGGTGATAACAAGTGGATACATATTACAGAAAAAGAGAAGAAAGAGAAAAGAAGAGATCATTTATTTATTTAAATTTTTTAAACACTACATCGAAAGTTTGATTGAACACATTATTCCAAAGCAAATAAAATACCAAACGTGCATTGAGTATCGATACTTTCAATATAATCATATAAAAAAGAAATACTTATTTCTGGTGCTAGAATCGATTACTTTATTAGGCATTACTCATGCGGGGATTTCCAAAGCAGCCATATTTATAGCATGTTCGGAACATTGTTAAACACTTTGATAAGGAAGTACTGGATACACATTCATTTTAATGCAATTTTCAAGCTGGTACAGTACAACATTTTCTCGGGATATGGCCGTACATCTTACTGGTTCGTACTACTTAATTTATTAGCTCTTCAGTACAAAGGCATACGTAATTAAATAGAATCATATAAAAAAATAAATACTTATTTCTGGTGCTAGAATCGATTACTTTATTAGGCATTACTCATGCGGGGATTTCCAAAGCAGCCATATTTATAGCATGTTTGGAACATTGTTAAACACTTTGTTAAGGAAGCACTGGATACACATTCATTTTAATGCAATTTTCAAGCTGGTACAGTACAACATTTTCTCGGGATATGGCCGTACATCTTACTGGTTCGTACTACTTAATTTATTAGCTATTCAGTACATAGGCATACGTAATTAAATAGAAGGGAAAGTGGAAGGGAAAATAAGTCCGAAAAATTTCCTCCACGTTGGCCCATTTTTTTAAAATTGCTTTCTATCTGTTGCTTTGAATCCTTATGTTTCAAAGTCCTTGCAATTTCGGGAGTGTATTTGTATATGTTGACAATTTTTATATCCATAGGACTAGATATTGTAGTATGCGCTGCATTTTAATAATTTAGGTTTTTTTCGGAATTCGTCCACCAGAAAAACAATAAAGAGCATAAAACCATGGCAACATCGATTGATTATCACCAAAAATCTCTACCGTGGAAAGAACAACCATGCCACTTTACTTGGAATCTTTCAAGTGATATTTTCGTTGACTACGATGACATCGTACGTAAACAAGGCTATGACTTTGACGTGACCCGAAACTTGCTATTCGTGGAAAATCTTCTTTTCATGGCTTATCTGGAGGTGTCAGATCGCCGACATCATTGGGATGTTAGCAAAGCGCGAACATATCTCGACGAAGCAGACGATTACATACAAAATCACACAGAACCAGATCTGCAGACTGGCTACAAAAGTGTAGCACTCTTGAATCGTATATGGATCGAACACAAATCGCATAATGCCATAAAAGTGAACAATTATCTCTTAGAACTGAATGGCTTGAAGTTTGATGAAAAGGACCGGCATGTTGTCGGCGCAGTGAAAGCTGCGGTCCTGACGCGATTAGGGCCTACTGTAGTTGATACCGCTCTCCAACTCTTCGAAGCAGCAGTTGAGCAATTTCCCTCAAATCCAGGCTTTCTCTTTGGGGCTCTTCTAATGAGTGGAAGAAAGATGCGGTTTATAAGGAAAATAGGCGATCATTACAATGATATGGACCCTGGCGGGAAGGAGCTTATGGATAAAGAAAGGAAATATTGTGAAAGACTTGTAAAATTGAAAGATGATTACCAGCTCGGCAGATCATACCTTGGACAGAATTTAAGTCGACGTGGGAAAGATTTCCAGGCAATAGCTTGTGATCATTTAGAAATGGCATACAAGAATGCACCTGACGTGATAGCAGTTTTTCAGAACTTGGTTAGATATTACAGGTTTTATAAGGTAGATACTGCCATTCGCTATTTAAAAGAAGCGATGTATGAAAAAAGAAGTAAATATTTAAATGTTGCTGAAAGTCATCATCAACTGGCATTGTGCTACATTTCTAAGTCTGAGGTGTATCGAATAAGTAAGGAGCAACAGATGCAGAGGAGAAGAGCAGCTTTAAAAGAGTTAGATTGTTGTCTGCTGATGATTAAAGCGCACATTATTGCTTCATTGAGGAAGGCTAAAGTACTAATCAAGCTTGGAGACAAGGACAAAGCAAAAAAGCTCTATGAAGACCTGCTCCAGCGATCGGAGAATTTAATAGATGAAAACCAGTTTCAACTTTATGTTGACTATGCAAGGTTTTCCAACAACACTGATCCCTCTCCGAGGATAGACATGTGGCACAAGGTGATGGACATCTCTACGTCATTTGAATTTCAAGACATGGAATCTGGTAAATGGGAAGTAAAAAGAAAGGTAAAGACAGAAAAAAAAGAGGCATACAAAATACTCTACAATCATTATAAAGACAAAACGGACATACATCTTGGTATTTTGTACTTCCAGAACTTTGAATTCGCAAAAGCTGAGAAAACTTTAAGCCAGCTAGATTCTAATACAGATCTTAAAATCCCACTTTATCTTGCACGGACATTCCTAAAATGGGGTCGTGAAAAAGAAGTACAGGCTCGATTGAACCAATGCCAACTGGAAGAAGCTTCTGATAGTTTCAGAAAGGCTCACATAAATGTTTTACTTGCGACAGAGTTAGGTCTTAACCAAGAACAGGGTAGACCGCTGTTGGCTGAAATAGCTCTAGCTATCGCACACAACCAGCTTCAGGTTTTACAAACGATTCAAGAGACACATTCCTCTTCAGCTCACATACCACTGGAATCTGAGTGCATCAAATCATATCGTGAAGCTGTCAGATGTGGAAGTCTTGTCGCCAGTTTAGAGCTGTTAAGACTGATCCAGAAAGATTACATCAAAGTGACGTCCAGGTCAAAGTTCCTTCAGGTAAGACTCTCAAATGCACACTTTCACAGTTTGACGACATGCAACCAGCGGCGTAGCCACGGGGGGGCCTGGGGGCACGTGCCCCCCCCCACAAATTTCCAGGGCCGCCAGGTGCCCCCCACGAAAAATCCTCATAGTGCCCCAAAAAACAGAAAAGAAAAAGAAAATGGAAAAAACCCATACCCCCTGGGCCCACCCCCCACTGAAAAGCAATGCCCCCCCCTGTGCCCCCCCACTGAAAAAGTCCTGGCTACGCCGCTGCATGCAACGCATAAATGCACGTCCACAATATTGTGCGAAACCTGTTAGCGAACACTCGCCCCCAAACATTGTTGAGATAAAACGGGGAGAGGGGGCTTTCCGGTTTGTGAGACTTCTCAGTTAGATACATAGATACGTCAAAGTGTGTTACCATTGTGGCTTCTTCAACAATGCTATGAATACATGTGTTTACAACATTCTGTATGTATTGCAAACCGTTATTTAAATGTTATTACATAGACAATACAACCAGTTGATTTATAACCAGTCATTCATAGTTGGTTTTACTTTTAATTATTATTAATACAATGTTTGTAATTGTGACAATATTGCAATACCTAATATGGACTGTCCCATTCCTATCACAAGCTAACGCCAAATTTCTGATTTTGATTTATAACAGATTATTGCAGAAATAGAAGTATGTTGCTCACAGCGCCTTAATGACTGCCTACACAAAGAGTCAAATCCCCGTTCCTTCGATAACGGTCCATACGATAGAGATACCGACATCGATCCGTTGGCTCTGAACTGTAAAATGATGAAGAGGGACAATAAGAGCATCTTGCAAAAGAGCTATTTCTTTAGGCAGGCTTGGACACAACATTTCACAATGGAGAAACGAATTATCGAAGAAAGGTTTCAAAACAACGAAGGAGAGCTAGAGTTGGATGGAAGGGAAGAAGGTCGAGATAGAAGCGTTGCCATAGAAACAGTGTACGCTGCCACAGATTGCTGCGAGAAACTACGCCCTCTGTTGGACCACATTATTCTCACATTTGAGGTAATATATATTTTAATTAGACTTAAAGACCTCACAACAATTGGTTATCTCGAAAACATAAACTATTACAATTTTACATGAAACTTTGTGTAAAGTTTACGATGGTACAAAATGTCCCATGAAATATTTCTGTCTGAGGTGCGAAATATAAAGTAAAATGAGTGAAACAATCATCAACATTTATTTCTGTCTTCATGACGATACAAATTCAACAATGGAATGAAAACATTCTGAATAGATTTTCTCTTTGTTTCTCAAATAACACCTCAGCACAGTAAGCTAAAACAGTTGGTTTGTAGACACATGTCTTGATTCTTATAAAGTATCTCTAACAAACATGCTAACCAAAAGAGTATGTCCTGGCTTTAAATGTGAAGCACTCTCGTAATAACAATGGAATTGTTTTAAATGTCATGTTTCGTTTCATAGAAAGAAGAACTCAAAATCCACGAAGACAAAATGAATCAATATTTTCCAATTGTACTGGGTGAGCAGGATCCTGAAAGGACGGAGGAAAAACTTAAAAAGAGCCTTCAAGCATTATTCGAGATCGATCTGAATAAACATTATCCAAAGCTCTACAAATATCTTCTCGAGGTAGGCTCCGGTTTATATTACTAAAGTATATACTCCGTGCATGACCCATTGAGGGCGTCCTATGGCTACGCAAGCAGCGGCTAAACATTTCACTACAGAATGTAGCGTATCAGTGATTAGCATGCACTGTTGTCTCCATTTACATTCAGTTCACACACAATGTCGTAAGCTCATGGACTGGGTATATTTTCAATGCGCATAATAGTCAGCTTTTCGTGAAGCAAGATAAACATTGAGTGAGCTTCCTGAAAGATTAAAATCAATGCATCATCTTAATAACCCTGCGGCTCGTTTGATATTCATTTATACGCATTCTCAGCACCTATACTACACCGTGTAGTAGGTTGTAAATCGTTAATTACATGGGTAAATGAACTGATTTTCCCAATTTTATTAATTTTATCTTGTTTCAGAGGGTCTAGAGATGTTTTCTATCAAAAACAATTTTTTTGTAAATTTTTATGTTTTTCTTAGAAAGATAATTACTAATTAACACTAAAAAATCTCATTTTCCCCAAAAAAACCAAACAAAAACTCATTTTTAAACACAAAACCTGTACTTTTTTTACTCAATAGTAGTCCAGTCTACTATATATACATGCTGCAATATATACAAACCCATTGCCCATTCATAAAAAGCCACCTGCTATCAATCGATCACTCAGATACCGCCATCCGACCCCCCCCCCCAAAGAGCCATCCCCCAATATCAGCCAACCCCCCAACATAGACGTATTTTATTGGTCGAAATACATCAGGCCTGTCAAATGCCATCACAGAGCCATTTGATATGTCTCCCAGACCGCTGCAGGCATGTTATCTGATGGTAATCAGCCGGTGTGTTTACGACCTTGGTGACCCCCAACGCTAAGCCAGTTTGTACACAAATCCCATAGGGACCCCTCAGGCATGGCACTTGCGGCTGGCTTAAAGGGGTGAACAAACTTCCCCAGTACTTTAAGCTTCTAACACAGTATGTCTAATGGGGATCCAAAGGAACTTACGAAGGATTAAATATTTTCTCCCGTTAATTAAGGAATAATTACAGAAAGTTCGTTGACCTACTACACCGTGTAGTGGTGCTGTTCGCGCGCAGGAGCAATTTGTTATATGATGTACATGTATTCGTGGTTTTCCTTGTAAACTGTTCAATGTTTGACATTTAAAGGGACAATACCGTCAAGATCAGAGAAGACTTTCAGCAGGGCATGGAATCGATGTCCTAGTTTAAGATGAACTCAGTGACTGAAAATTGCTGGCTCATTTATGCAGCAGCAACGATATCATGTGGAGTATTATTATATGATGTGGGGTATTATTTTCAGTCACCGAGTTAATCTAAAACTGGCTCTCCGATTCCATGCCATAGATAAAAGGAGAATATAGTATCATTGTTTTGCCTCGTTGGCAATTTTAACTCGACGGTGATTTACCGGAAGAAAAACGCCTGCATACATGAGCGCCACATGATAGCCGTTCTTTTATGTTTGTATTAAAAATAAAAAACAATTCGCACTGGGGACCGGTACTTTGGGGGCGTGGCGCAACGTATCTGCAGTATCGCATTACAACTGACACTTATTTATATCTACTCAACAGGTACAGCCGGGATACAACCACGAGAATGATTTCCTTGAAGTATTCTACACTGTAGTTAACCATATCAAGCACCGTGGAATAAAACCAACTGAAATTCTGAATATAGTCCAGGATCCAGTGAAATTGGCTCGGCAGTGCACAGATAAAGTTAAAGAGATATGCGACTTTTTCTTTCACGTCATTGAAGAGGCGACGGATCTTAGAAAAGAGGCGGATAAGCTGATATCTGATATCAGAGGAGGGATGTACGAAAAAGCTGACCAGCTTTTCACAATACTGATGGATAATGAGGACTTTGTCGTCAGAATGGGCAGTACTTATAAATTTCTTAAGGTAACATTTTGAATAACTATAAGAAAGCAATTAAAAATCTGAACATTACTTTAATTAAGTAAGGTCACTTTTTAATCACAATGGGCCTTTATTGGGGTGCAGTCATCTTGTTATTCTGCCATTCAATTATTTGGAAACAAACGGAATGTATAAGACAATTAACTGACCCCTCTTTATGTATTGAGACACAGCGGTTTGATCCTACTTGCGTACAGGGAACCTGACATGGATGGCTTCAACGTGATAACGCTTATAAAGAGTGAAATTTCAAACAGTTTTTTGGCCAGATTTGGTGTAGAAAATCGTTATCACTGTCAGAGATTTGGTCTGGATTCATGTTTGATATGTTCATATAAACAGATGCTGGCACTGGTTGCTTGGAGCAGAGAGAAATCTGGCTCTCACGGCGACCCAGCGGCAGAGTCCAAAATGGCCGAAGGAAAATGTGCCTTGAGTAAGGAACTTCGTAAGTCTCACTTGGCAGTTGAAGTGTCTGTACTGAAGACGGGTGACACAAGCTCGAAGGATGTTTTGGAGAAGTGTAGGGACACATGTAAAGAGGCAGATCAATTATTGAAGACGGCCATTGAGAATAAGAAAGAGGTAAAACACAATTAAGAAGAAAGATAAAAAAGCAACTTGAACATCGTAATGTAAACAAAACGTTGGAATGGATAAGAATGGATACAAACTAAATTTGTTTAAAATGTTTATCTTGATAACTACACAACGTAATTATCTTAAACTACCAATAGCGAGTAAATATTTAATATCAAGTTACTTGGTCACAAACCAATGTCCATACATTTCTGATAATTACAAATTAGTGCTCGGTATATCCCATATTTTATGCAGGATTCACTGGATGGCAAAGCAGTGGAATTTCCATTTCGAGACATGTACCCAGGCGACGATACTCTACAGAAACTCGGATCTAGTCACTGGAAAGGAAAAGTCAAGAAGCAGATCAAAAAGGATCTCAAGGAAATGGGAATCCCTCTAAATGACAAGTTTCTGCAAAGCATGTTACAGGTAGGACGTATACCACATTACAACCGATAATTATAGATTCTCATACCCTTCAACCAATTCGGAAGAACTCAGTGGTTTCAAACTTTGTTTTAATCATTTCTTAATTTGTGGTTTAATTTAATTAAAAGCAGCCCCCAGTCAACTGAACTTGTTTTGACTATTTTAGAAACTATCTCTGTAGTATACTATATGTGTACGTTTTGGACTAGCTGAATGGATTTGACCACTTCTGTTGACTTCCTTATCATTAGTTTGATTAATATTTTTGATTTCCAAGTGATTATTACACATTGCTGGAGGAGGTTATTATGACAATTTGTTGTTCGTTATTATTTCAGGCACAACCATGCAGCAATGAGAATGAGAACTACCATTTCATTGCCATGCGTGTATTCCTTGAGGAGTGTGCCAGTGCGGACAGCATCCCAGTAACCGTTACCATAGAAACAGACAACCAAGTCAGGCAAGAGTATCAAGTTATTGATCTCACTCGATGGTGTACTGATCATGCTGAGAAAACCGCTGCCGAAATTGCTGAAATCATCTCCAGATAGTTACATGGCTACATATGCCCTTAATGCAGGCCTATAGATCTACTCTCTACAATCTTCTTTAAAAGTGTGACTTCAGTTAATAGTTTAACAGCTATGTCACATTAGAATTTTACTATGTACACCAAAATCTATTGAGCCATAAATATTAAGATTTATTAGTTTGGTATGGGAGGAGGGGACATTTTTCGCCAGTTCGCCAGTTTGAATCTGACGTTTTATGAGTAATATAGGCGCACAGCAAGTCATACAATTATGTTTGACTGACTTAAAAACCGTTATTTTGATGTATTCCCTCCCCGATACATTTCAGGACGTTCAGAGGAAAACTAAATTTAAGAAAGATTTTTCATTTTGATGAGAGCTATATGCAGTAAACTATTGGAATATATTTTGGAATAATTATATACTATTGATCGAGTACATTCAGCGTATAGGTCAAGTAGGATTCTTCGCTGAATCCAGAATGAGGGATATGAATGGGTCTTTTCGTTCTAATTTGAGGGAGGTTTTGGGAGAATTTAAAGTTTGTATCAATTTGTTTGCTTGTTATTTTGTATAGGCCTATACGGGTTTGCAGTTATCCACGTTTGTGGCAGCTGGTTGGTTGGTAGATGTGTTTCCGACGGACCTTTTAGCCATTGTCTAGTGCGTGTCCAGTGTCTGATTGGCTGTTTCAACCTGTCTGTTTTGTTTTTTTGTTGGTTTTTTTTGTGTGTTTTTTTTTCTTTGTGGTGATTTTATCCTTTGTGTAACATTTGTGTATTGTCTCTCTGTTTGTTTACATGTATGTCCGTCTGTCTGATATTGTCTAATGTCTGACTCTCTGCTTCACTACCTATTTGTTAGCGTTTTAATCTTGGGTTTGATTTATTTTAGTCGTTTGACATTGTTATTTTTAAATTGTTTTTTATATCGAATATATTTTGCACTTTTGGTATTTGTGTTAATAAAGATTTGCGTATCTGATCCCGTATTCATGTCACAGCAGGATCAGATGCAACATTTTTTTTTTTTTTTTTTTATCATTGTAACTATTATTATTGTCTTCTTTATAGATAGCTCGCATTTGTAATTTGTCACTTATTGTAAGACAATCATTCTTTTTAGTCTAAAATGTAAAGCGCTATTGGGCATATTTGGAAATAGCGCTATATAAGTAATTAAATATTATTATTATTATATTATGATTGGTTAGTGCATGAGGGTAATTTTAATTTTTCATTTTTTCACAAGTCCAGTCTCGTATATTATATGTATTGTCATGTTTACCAATCTGTAAACCTTTTGATGTAACCACTGTTTTCTAGAGCAAGGTTTGGAGTTTTGATGTTGTCACAAAATATATACACAATAAATTCCCACTTTTGTTTTATCTGCTGAGAAGCATGGATATTAGGTTTTAACATTGATTTGGATTTTACCGTATAGCGTACATTACTACTACTTAACAAAACGGTACGGTGATGCGATGTTCAGTATCTTTGGGTGATGACAGACAGACACATATAATGTTATCCATGCTTATGTAACCTGGCTCATGTTATGAATAATGACTTGGTGTTCATTATACACATAAAAACATAATTCTATATTGTAACTATAAATTATAATCTGTAAGAATATTCATAGGCTTTATAGAACTAAATATACTGAGAAAATTAAGCAGAAAGAGTTAAAGACCTGTAATATGCGCAATTCCATTATGTCAAGAAATTTGAATATGGAAGTTTAAACTTAAGATTAAAACTTAACTATTTGAATTTATGTTATTTAACAATGGGAATACTCAAATTTCAAACTTAACTATCTTATACTAAGAGAAGCCCCCACAACTCGGACAAACTATTAAAAAGTCGTTTAAAAAAACGGCGCGGCAGAATTCAAATACGCGGTTACTGGAACAAGGCCAAAGTATGGTGGCTAAGAGAAGCCCCACAAATTGGGCAAACGTTCATACCCCTATTAAAATGTCGTTTAAAAAACAGCGCGGCAGAATTCAAATCGATCCAGCAATTTTGGCTGGACATCATTTTATAGCAAACAAAAAACACGAAAAATGCCGATGCGCGGGTCTGAGACTACGCGCGCGGGCACCAGAAACCGGAATGTTTTTGTTGTTGGCCTAACATTGAACAGAGAGTATTATACATCGTGATATATTATTGACATTGCAATCAGAGAATATTCAATGAATACTCATGTAGAAAAATGTCAAATGTGTACGAAGATACATCAAGGTTTTTTGCCTGCCTCAGAGTTGTAGCTGTTTACCATGCAGTGGAGAATTCAGAGGGCAAAAGGAGCAAGTATGTGCATGTAATGATGGATTGCCATGCATGTAAATTTACCATTCTTTGAGCGATCCCATCCTGTATTTTGGCAGTGTCCCCCACTTTGCAGTGAGCTCCTCCCCCTTGTTTTTGCAATCCGCAACTGGCTGTCACATGGTATGAAATTTGAATATATGAATAAATGAAATACGCAATCGGCCAAATGCAATCGGTTATGGGTTGTATGATTGTACACTAAATGTTTACAAAATGTAAACAAACAAGGTCAACCTAGTTCCCATGGTAAGTGAGACCTGGCTCTTTTACCCTGTAGACAATTATAATTTCCTGGAAATTATAATTACGTGTATACATGTAATTTATATTTGAGGGCTCCATTTTTATTTAATTTTTTTATTTTTCTATAAGAGATTTAAACATTTTAACAGAGTTTAAAAGTTCCTTAAATCGGTTGTTGAATAATAAAATTGAATTAAAATAAATAATAAAACAATTAATATCATTGTTTTCTCTAAAATAGATACTGTTATGACACATTCACAGGTTTATATTATATATTTTGGTAAACTAGAGAGTTGAAATTAAAGTACATTGACAAATACCAATGTTTGAAAGGTCTGAAAGGTCGGCCGCTCCAAAGGATTTTTACGCCAGCAGCTGTACATGATGTCATACCTTTAAAGAGAGGTTTATGAATGCAAATCCATAAATGTTCTTTACAATTATTAATGTGAAGGTATTTATTTGTAATTATTATTTTTTCTTTTGTTAGTATTTATGTATTTATTATTTTATTTTATTGATTTGGTTATTTTTTTACCAGTATCATAATTTTAGACATTATATACAGCTGTACATAGATCATGCCACATCGAAGTACCCTCTGCCTTTCAGTTTATGGCTGGCAAAACAGGTTATATGGACATTTTTAAAAATTGTTAATGACATCCATATATCAACAAAATGTCCGTCGGCATTTTTTGTTTTCTTTTTGTTTGCTATGAAACGATGTCCATTTGCAGCCAAAATTGCTGGATCGATTGGAATTCTGCCGCACTGAGTTTTAAACGACCTTTTCACATGAGGGTATGGTACGAGCGTTTGTCCGATTTGTGCGGCCTCTCTTAGCCACCGTACTTTGTGTATATGAAATTTGGTCTGGTTCTAATAACCACGTATAAATAACCACGTATAAATGTATCGCAAAAAAAAAAAAAAAAACGCACCGCACCCATTATGAAGCCAACCTAGGACTAGAAACCAGATACTTTTTTGTTTGGCCACATTAACTTAATATCAGAAATGCAAATAGTGCCACACTGAACACATCAATAAGGTAAATAAGGTGAGAATGTTATCATGACTTTCGTTGACAGCGCTTTCTTCGCCTGCTACTATTCGATAGAGTGCGCTTTCGAGGTAAACATTGTGATGTCATATTTATCTTTACTTACAACTGTTTCTTGCACTGTCTGGGTCGCTTCATGCGGAAGCCCTTCTGGAGTTGTCTAACCATTTCCTTTGCTGAGATAAGGGCATATGGTCTGGCACCTGTCGCGAGTAAAATCAAGCATTCCGTTCTCAGTCACTAGGCCTATTACCATTAAATACAAGAAGAGCCTTGTTTGGCAAATCATTATATTTCTTTGGAATTGGAAGCTTTCAAACTATGACCCTAAATGGAAGTGATTATTAAAGAAATTTAATTGAATGGGAAGGTGTAGCATTGTTGGCAAACTTGCTTGTACGGGGTATGCTTAAATACTCTCTTTGAATCAAGACATCCATAAACAACCAACCCGTGAAAGTTTCAGTAAATTAAGCTGTGTCTTTAACGATTTTGTTGTTGTTGTTAAGCATCCATTGTTTATATTCATTGTTATATGAATTTAGAAAAGAGGATTCTCTGACAGCCCTCAGAAAAGTTATGTCTAGGGAATATTTATACCATCGCCAGCTTTACACCAAGTTTCCCAATACAATTCGACCATTTGATTATTTTTTAATTACCAATCATATATCTATGATACCTATACGTATATGAACAAAATTAGTGACTCATAGAATGATCTTACCAAGAGTTACAATCTCCCACATCAGAACCCCGAAAGACCATACGTCACTCTCGATTGTGTACACATCATCTAGCAAAGATTCTAACGCCATCCAGCGCATGGGCAGAGGTGTCTGTTATAAAGATAATGAATTAATACTCAGTTATATTGGTCATTCAGCTGTGTTATTGATGAAATTCGTAATGTTACAATGACAAATCTTACAGCATTATAGATTCAGATTTAGCGGCTTTAATTTGAAAGTGACGATTTTACAGTGATCAGATTACACTGAGTTTGTTTAATGTTTGATTTAATTTTTCCCTACACCGACGTGTGTTTAATGTTTTACTGTGGATAATCTAGAAATGGTACTCGTAATAGAGTTTAGTTTTGCCTCTGCTAGGGTTGTGGTACTTGTTGTCCAACACGTACTAGACAAAGGTACCTAGAGGTATGGTAGAGTTGTCGTACTTGTTGTCGAACACATACTCGGCAAAAATTCCTAGAGGTATGTTAGAGTTGTAGTACTTGTTGTCGAACACATACTCGAGGTATGTTAGAGTACACGTACTTGACAAGCAGTTATAGTACAGTTGTCGAACTTGATGCATGTTATAGTTGAGGTACGTATACCCGAGTATACCCGAGTATACCCGAGCAAAATGTTATTTGGCTGCCTGACTCTTTTACAATGTTTCAAGAAATATTCGCTAAGCAAAATGCTTTGCACCTCTTGTATGATTATTCCCTTTACTTACATCTGATTCTCGTTGGTAGATCCTGATATTCATGACGTCACGAGCCAGTCCAAAGTCGGACACTTTGCACACCATGTCTTCGCCCACTAGTACGTTACGGGCAGCGAGATCACGGTGAATGCACTGGAGAAAATTATACAACATATGTAGATTTTAATGACTCGATATAGTGATGAATGAAAAAAGCTCTATAATAAAAAACCTTATGATCTTTCTCATAATGACCTTGAATGAAGCACTTTATTTGATGAAGTAGCACTATGTTTTGTAAACATACTGTGTTTTTTAAGAAGTCACAAACATTTAAGTGGGCCGCCCCTCTGTAGATCTGCCACTCTGAAGAGCCCCATTGAACAGTGTAGATAAAGGCACCTTTATTCTAAAGAAAAAGGAAATGTTCACATTTCAGTTATTTTTTTAAAAACTTACTTGGTGTTAAGTTGATAATGGCATCAAACATAGGAGGTTTATCAATAGTATAATTTCCCTTTATGTGAGGTTTTATCAATCATACCTGTTGTGATGATATGAAGGCCATTCCGTTTGCCACGTCCCTGGCAAACTTAACTAAGGACCGGGAGAGTGACTTGCTTATGCCATCAATGTTAGCGTAGCCTGTGCCAGTGTCTGTGGTTCTAAACTCCATGAGGACTTTCTTCAGGTCCCCCTTACTCAGGTATTCAACGATTAGATAGACGGGATCTACAGAAAATGCAAATACCATGGGCGTAAATCCCCGGGGGATGGGGACATAGCATTATTCTCCCTCCCACAAACTCTTTTCGGGTTCAGTTACAAACAAAATAATAACTGTTGAACAAACTCCTCGGAACTACTTTATATTAGGCTTGAAAAATTATTTTCAAAACACGGTGCCAGGTGCATGTGTCACCATCCTTGTGCAAAATTGGAAAACCGAGGTTTGAAAAATATTTGTATTTTGTTCAAGATCCTTTACATTTCAAATTGGGAACTTGCATATATACTGCCATACAATGTTCTACAGTTATAGGTTTGGGTTTAAAGGGACATTAAGTCTTTAAATTTCATGCAATGATGTTGAGTGCAACTGCTCACTAGTGTTTCACAAAATGGCTGATCACTTTTTGACAATGCGCACGCTGATGAGAATAAAAACACTTGAACGACCACGGTCGGAAAATCACCAACAGAATACTCA
This sequence comes from Zoroaster sp. YZ-2022, assembly GCA_029582265.1. Taxonomy (NCBI): domain Eukaryota; kingdom Metazoa; phylum Echinodermata; class Asteroidea; order Forcipulatida; family Zoroasteridae; genus Zoroaster; species Zoroaster sp. YZ-2022. Next base: position 4,971,377 of record CM055835.1, on the reverse strand, counting down.
AACCATCATCGACTAGACAGGGTTCGGGTCAAATTTTAGTCCAACTATATAGTTCACCATAATTCACAGTCGAACTTGCTCCCTGGTGCTATGCAACAGCGCTATTGCCAAATACTAATGATTAAAAAACCTTTAACGTATACATATTTCTAGAAGTGAATGCAACCGAGTTAACTACCAGCGAGGCTGCCTAACGGTCTCGTAGGAAACCAGTACAATATAAAGAACAAACACTGACGAATACCTGTTTCTATACAATATCCCAGTAGTCTGACGACGTTTGAGTGAGAACCAATTTTTTTCATGAGGTCCAGTTCCTGATATAACTCCACCTTAGCCTGTCTGTCTGCGCCCTCTACCGGTTAAAACAAATAAATAAACAAGTTTCGATACCAAATCGTATAAATTAGGTGAGTTATATAGGATTGGTAATTTAAAAAAAAATCAAATTTTTCCCTGCAAATAATTTTGACGGAGTGAAATGATTTTCAGTTCGAATTGATGAAAGAGTACTATATTTCCCAAACTCACGTTTGAATGAATACAAGAAATGTGAATTTATTTAAACTAGTTTGTCGTAAACAACAGATTTGTAGTCGAGTACATTTTGATAAGTACGAGTACGAGTACAGAAAAATGTACTCCAGTACAAGTACTAGTACGAGAACGAGTAATCCAACTTTATAATTGTAGTCGAGTACTTTTTTACGAGTATGAAAACGAGTACCAACAATCGGCACACGAGTATGAGTACGAATAATATACAACTGTGGTTAACAACACAACACACTGGATTGAGTGTTTGATTGAAACATATTTACTATAAACAAAAACACCGGTACTTATTTATAAATTGAGCCTAACCTCCTTAAAATTTATAAAGAAGGCTTGCCATTTTGATCCAAGAAGAATCCTCTATAAAGGAGATAATATTACATAATGAATGAATTTGTTATTGAAGTGTTGTGTGATGTAATTATTGGGTTGGATTGGTACATTGTTTTGGCATGTTTTAAGTAAAGGCGAATGGATATCATGTAACCTTTCAGACCAACTCAGTATACCTTTGAGAGTTTTAACTGCAACTCTTGTTTGTTTGCCATCTTTTGTGATCCCAAGTGCCGTTCCCAATAGTACCCTTCCAAAGGCACCTCGTCCTAGCTCTTTCTCGATCTTCAGGAGATCACGCGAGAACGAGAGATCGGGTCCAACATTACCGTACTCCACAACGGACGTGTCAGCGTGGTTATCGGGATGTCTCTCGTGCACTACAATTGGAGCTAACTCAATCAATTGAGAACCTGTGGAAAAAAAGTTAAATTAGTTTCAGGCTAAATTTATAGATAATGTGAAACATAACATATTTTTTTTTTTTTTACAAAAGAGCTCCACGTTGAAAACAGGCAAAAGCCGTACTGCAACCAGTGGTAGACATACAATCTTATATTCTTAGGAGATGTCATTAGAAACACTGATTATTTTGTTATTTTTAAGTAAATACATTACATTTCAAATCTTATTCCTCTTTAATGTTTTACCATGCTCAAATTGCACTTCAGGCGACTTTTGAAACTTTGGAAATCTGTAAACATTTGAAAACAATGATACTAGGCTCTAAAACAATTTTGTTAAATATTTTTGTTTAACTATGCCCAAAAAGTGTCTCTGTGGGGGCGGGGACCACCCCCTCCGGATACAAAATATATACCACCCACTCCCTCAGGATTTTCGCCCATGCATTACATTACTTAAGTACAAAAACCCCCAAGGTCAAACTGTTACAGGCATAAGCTGCCCCTAACCCCCCTCCCCCTCCACACTGCACCCATGAAAGTATTTGAACAATAGATAAAGCGCAAGTGTACTTGCCATCAATATTGTCTCCGTGGTTGTACTCAGGAGACTGTGACTCAACTATGTATGGAGTATTTGCAACCTTGTCCCCAGGGTCTACCTCCTTTTCACTTCTAGACCCTGGTGGGGAAAGTGATTTCCGCAACGCTGATTGCTTACTACAAAATAAATATTTTAAAAATGAACATTATTTCAAAAATGAAATTGTGCTTCACAATGCGTTCATAATAGTTTCTAAATCACCAAATATTTGGGTGATTGATTTTACCGAAAAATAATGCCGAATTATGACGAAATAAATCGCTACCTGTAATGTGTGGGATTTGACAGTCGAGGTGGCTTGTCCTGTATGACCTAGACTGTTCCATTGCCCATATATATCTGATAAGAATGGAGACAGTTTCAGCACTAATGGATTGTATTGGCTGGAGTTGGCGTGTTACTAATATTTTATTTTATCTATTTATTTGTATTTCTTTTCTTTTTCTCTTTTGTATTCCTTTATTTAGCCTCGATCTCCTAACGCACTAGGCAAATGAGACACTTGGGAATCTGTCCTAGCTATCTCATACCCAGGCCTGAGAATTGAAAGTACAAAATATGTGACAAATGAATGCCAATTGATGAAATTGAATTCAACCGCTTGCAACTGGTTCTGACGAAATTTAAAGAAATTAGCGACACATTAAATTTGAATGTAGTTATTGTGGCGATGAGTCGGTTTAAATGACAATATAATGCTGAACTTATGAATTTGAATATATATTTTTTTCTGATTGAATGGTGATGTCATGGAACATTCATTTTCAAATTAAATTGTCCGGGGAAATTTATAATTGACCTATCAGTGTTTGTGTCAGGTTTATCCGCTCTGTGCACGACCTGTTGAGCTTGTAGCCATGCATTAACAAATTGCTAGTTAGCGTGTGCTATTGGCTCCATTGACATTCCAGTTTTAATGGAAAAAAGTTCTTCCGCAGCGTACACATACTACTGAAATTTCTCATTAGCCTATTGTATACACACACAATATCATAACATAGTGCAACTCCGTACACATGGAACATTTGTACCGCTAGAGGGCAACGATGTGCACGGAGCGTATTGGTAGACAGAAAAATTGCTTTTAGAGTAGTTTACTAGATTGATACGCAATATCTGCTCAGTGCACATCGTAGCCCTCTAGCGGTGAATGTGTACCCAGTGTATGATGATAGCCACGTTTGCGTCGTGTGAGCGTTGTGCGTACACTTTTTGCGCGTATGTTATGGTACTACACGCGTGTGTACTTCTACCAGCCAATGATCGCTGGAGATATTCCGCGCGTACGCATATCACTGCAAAATACGCCAAGCGCGACGCACTATCGCCCACAGTGCTAAGTGGTCTAACAGCTCATGCACGGTGCGAATAAGTGATGTTAATTATCAAAGCGTACATGAAAGTCTCGGGTTGTGATTGTATGCATGCCGTGTGGTCGATTGAGGCTTGTACCTTTTCCGCCAGAGAAATATAACTATCGCCATAACTGCAGTCAGTGTTGCTAGTGCTCCAGCTACGATTCCTACTGTGGTCCCTATATGGGGTAAAAATGTGACTGTTAGACTTATCCTTAAAGGGATGGGTGTACAGTAACGCACTATTGGTAAAAGAAATGAAATAATATTATTATCTAACAACCTTCTTAGTTTTGAGAAGGTAATGGTACCAAACATCCTTCATTACTTTATCTTTTCCTTGCATATCACCAAGCCCCAAATATCTTCCTAGTAATCCTCGGCTGAAATGCTGTAATCATTAAATTACCTATCTCCAACTGTGCTGATCGTGGACTGTTGGTTGTAGATGCCTCTGCTCTTGAAGTCTTGCCACTCATCGTGTAGGGGGTAGTTGTGCTGTCATAACTAGTCGTAGGCCTACTCTGTGTAGTAGTGGTGGGCAGACTTGTCGTTGGTTCACTTGTTTGTCTCAGAGCTACACAGTGCAATAGGAGTTTTTATAGTCTGTACTGTTTAAATTATTTCACACGAATGGATATGTAACGCAACAAAAACGCATGTTTTCATCTCGCCAACAGCTTAGCTATGTTTTTCTGGCGATATTTCAATGTTAAAGTCACTATACAATATTCATAGCATTAACTAACATAATTGGTCACATTTTTTACATGAAGTTTAATTGGTGTAAAGTTGATGATGGTGTAAAACATCCATTCAAGTCTTTCTGTCTGCGGTGCTTTCATTTTAGTAAAATGTTTGTCTTCTGGAGACGTCAATAATATTCTACGAAGAACGATATTTTTAAATGCATCTTCAATATTTTTTTTCATCAATTCATTTACGGACAGGTTGTTTCCCATCGATCAGCTACCATATATGTTATATCAGGTTTATATACACGTTTCAATGGGATTTACGCTGCACGTGGCTCTTTTGATTTGTGCCATTATTCCGGAACACTTTAATTGATGGTCGATAATGTATTTTATTTTATTTTTTAAATGATTATTATTATAATTTCAATAGATACGAGTCAATTATGACTATGGTATCCGAAATTGGTTTATATTTCGTGATATTTGTTGACGTCTGCAAGAGTCAAATACAGAATTGCACAACCAGGCATGGTAGAACATACGTCTGAAGGGTTATATATCAACCTCGTCCCAAGGGTCTATACCACGTTCACACTACTGGACCACCAGGCATGGTAGAACATACGTCTGAAGGGTTATATATCAACCTCGTCCCAAGGGTCTATACCACGTTCACACTACTGGACCCTGGTGGGAAGAGTGCTTTCCGCAACGCAGTGTGGAAAAACAGTGTGAATAATTATTTTGAGAAAACAAAATATTTCAGTTTAGTTCTTCTTCATATACTACAATGCCTAGTATATTAATTTGTTTTACACGTCGAATGTTTGGATGAGTGATTTTAGCCTCACCCACTGCAGCACACGCTATTCTTACTAACGGTAACATTGAAATCATCCAGGGCGAGAGAGCAGTGGGTGTGAGGTATACATGTATACAGTTGGAAAATTATTTCACATTTTTTATTTTAAATAATAACACATTATACAAAATAATGCATCTTCCCAAGAAGCTCATTCTACCTAGTACATATCAAAGTAAAATACTTGTACGGGGCCTACCTTTGAGAACAATTCAATGTGCTACATGGACAATTCGAGAGAGGGCGCTATTGTTTTAACAAGTGATACGTCATACCCTCTGCATCATCTCACCGCCATAAATATCCAATGATTGAAATAATACCAGTGACAATTAAAACCTTATTGAGTTATATTTATTAACATTTAACTAAGGATTTGATGAGCAGTGTTTTACCTGTACATGTTGGTACGGAGTCGTTCCATGTGGCGCTGTTTCCTGTGTCCACGCATTCAATTGTTTGCGATCCATTAAGAATATATCCAGTCTCGCAGGAGAAACTTATACGAGTCCCAAAGAACTTGAACTGTTCTAAATTATAAGACACTGTTCGTGGATTCATGATGGTGTGGGCTCCATTGGTGGGTGGTCCTATTTCATTACTGCATACTCCTTGGGAAACTGCCATTTAAAAACAGAAAAGTAACTTGGGGAACGGCGTGGTCAATTCTCAATCTAAATATTTTCCGGGCGGAAGTTTACCGGGGGCCCCTTCCTTTTCAAATTTCTGGGCAAATTCCGGGGAAAATGTGCCTGATAGATTCACGCTCAAATTAAAACGATTAGTCAATCTGTTTTTTTTTTTTTTTTTGGGGGGGGGGGTTTGGGTTTTTATTTATTTATTTATTTTTTTATTAAACACCTTCAATACATCTATAGATCAACCATTCAATTAACTTGTCTTACTTTTGTAGATAGATATTTGCTGATCACCTCCACAGAATTGGTTTGAGTTTGCTGGACATTGATACTGACGACAATCAGAGTCCTGTTCTTGTCCATACTTGTTGTAGTTCTCATTGTTTCCACAATAGCATTCCTGTTGATATTCAAGTCCAGCATATTTATACTCGTCTGATTGTGTTTCCAGACAGTATTTGAAACACCACTCCACAGACAGTCCATAATTTTCTGTCACACCAGTTTCAAGGGCACGATTGTACCGGCTATCTCCGAAGCATCCTAAGTAACCAGGGGCTTAAAAGAGAATAACTATAAATAAATAAGTAAGACTAATTGTGGTGACACCATGTGAAATTCTCAATTGAGTAGTAATTAGTTCTGAAAAGAACTGGAGGTTACAACTCGACGTTTCGATCAGTATGTTCCTGAAGACGACCAGAGCATTACTACTCAATTGAGAATTTCACATGGTGTCACCGCAATTAGTCTCACTTATCCTCTTCACCATGCAAAGCTACAAGTTTTACCTATAAATAAATAAACACAAATACATAAAATGGCATAGGCCCCATTGAACTCAGTGGAATAGTTTTCCAAACGAACGAGTTCTAAATTGGTTGGTAGGATAATTGTTTTTCTTTTTTTAGGATTGGTTGTAATGAAAACTTACTTAGTTTAAAGAGTACTCTTTCCTAAATGAATACCAATAATCTAAATAATGTACTTTTACTACCGGTACTTCTCGTAAATGACTAATAATCACTGTTCCGATGAAAACAAAAATTTGTGAAAAAGCCGGTAAAATAACCCCAAAAAAAACATCACATGAGTAACTTAAAGGCAGTTTACATCTAGCCTTGATAAGAACCAGTCAAACCAACCTGTGAAAGTCGCAACTTATTTTGTTGTGTCATTCTTGTTGTATCATTAATTTACGTGGAAACCATTGACCATTCTGGAAATTGTGTACTCTTAATTTAGAAATTGTCCTTGCGTTCAATCACTTTATTGTGCATAACTCCTAGCTGATTTTCTACCCGTAAATGATGACGTGGATTTTGATAATCCTGACACAGTATGTGAATATTTCGATCAAGATAAGTGTAGCGGCGAGCTGTTCCACCATAAATTTGGTTTAGCGTCCTCTTGTGTTGGTTTTGGGGGTGTCAATTGGAGGTGGCTTAATTGCATTGTTCGTGTTAATCTCGTTGTCAAGTTATGGCTAGAAAGATACTGATTGATACTTAATTACATATTTCTAGGTTTGGTTCCACAAATGTCGGTAAGGAAAAAGCCATTTTCTCTAGAATTTAATTCTATATTGATTGTGATGATATAAAGGGGTTTTATGTGAATTTTCCATATTTTCTGGGGGTTTTGTTCTCACGTAATTTCACGGGATTAATTGCACTGATTCCATTGGGTTAATGTTTATATTCTCATGTATACGGTGGCCCACAACTGTCACGGCAAAAGCAAAAGCGTCACGGCAAAAGCAAATTCCCCACAGCAAAAGCAAATTCCCCACGGCAAAAGCAAATTCCTCACGGCAAAAGCAAAAGCGTCACGGCAAAAGCAAATTCCCCACGGCAAAAGCAAATTCCTCACGGCAAAAGCAAATTCCCCACGGCAAAAGCAAATTCCCCACGGCAAAAGCAAATTCCTCACGGCAAAAGCAAAAGCGTCACGGCAAAAGCAAATTCTCCACGGCAAAAGCAAATTCCTCACGGCAAAAGCAAATTCCCCACGGCAAAAGCAAATTCCCCACGGCAAAAGCAAATGACTGGGAGCCAGTCTATATATGGTTCACAAGGCCTACATGTACAGTACATAATCATGAACATGAATGAACATGAGTACAGTGCATTTCCTGATATTGTTGAATAGCAACTAGCAAAACCAAGTGGTTTATGAATAAAATTATGACATAATAAAAATTATTATAATCTAAAATCATCAACTGTTCTACTTATTTCCCAAATGTACATGTAGACCGCATTCCTTTTATGTTTCGGCAATTCTTAGCTGATCCCCTCATGATGTAGCCCATTATACCCCCTTTCAAATGATGCCATTTTCATATTAATGGTACTGTCCTTGGAAAATATTTGGCGCCGCTGTGATTTAGAACTACTATCTTTTATCATTTAATTAGTCATTTATAAATACATTTAATTGTATATATATATATATATATATATATATATATATATATTTATTTATTTATTTCTTCTCCCAGAAACAATGTAAAAGTGGGATTCTTTCTGTTGACTGAGCGGCTACATAGATTTATCTATCTAATCTGTCTATTGGGGGACAGAGGCAAATTGTGCTGTGAATATTTGTTGAGTTGGTTTACACTAAATACATTAATTTCTTAATTAAATTATGTATTATATATATTTTTTATATTTAATTATTTATTGGCGTATTGATTAATTAATTTATAGAAAAACTATTTCAACAAGTTTTTTTTTACAGGCCTGTGATTTTTCACTAGGCCTATTTTACAAATCTCCCTTTTCCTCAAGGAAAGAAAGAAATATCCGGTATTTTTCCAAACCTCTAGTTTCTTTGTTGGGATATGGACAGTGTGTAGGCCTAATCCTACAATATTAAATATTAAGGGGCTTTGTCCTCTGCCCTCTAACCCTCAGTCCCACTACCCATTTTTCAGGATTCTTTATTTTTGCCAATGTATATTTAATTTTTTTATTTATTTATTGATTTATGAATTAATTTTATAACATTCACAGGTAGGGAAGGGCATGCAGAACGGCTGCTACAATTATTGTTTTATCAAAATTTGTTGAATATAAATAAGAATATTTATTTTGATGAAGATGTCAAATGATCTCTGTGTCTCAATGTTTGGTGTACTTTGTAACTTACAATCAGGAAATAGGTTTTACTGTGACTGTTGGGATAGTGAGCGACAGTAGCGCGGGCAAAGTGTTTTAACCGAGTGTACATGTATTACATACCGGGGATAATTGGGCGAAGAGAAATTATAATTTTAAAATGCATTTTCTACCATTTTATTCGGTAAATTAATCAATGTTACCGACTATCTTTCATTCAAGTCAAAACAAACGAAATAATTCATAAAAATCAACTTTAAACGGCCCCCCGTTTTTCAGAAACCATAGCATAACGCGCTATTTTGTGGGCACATCCGGGCATTTCACATTCATTTTGCCCACTTTGAAAATGGCGGCCGTGTCTCCACAGTGGCATCACGGCTCCGTAACGTACACGACAGCGACTGCGCGCTCTAGTTCTTATTATTAGATAACTCTATGGATCAACCGCACCACCGGGCGTGCTGACCATTTTACACATTTAACTATCCCATAGTTCACCGCGACCAAATTTGACCTTTAACCCGTATAAATGGGAATTTGCTTTTGCTATTGCCGTGGGGAATTTGCTTTTGCCGTGACGCATTTGCTTTTGCCGTGGGGAATTTGCTTTTGCCGTGTCGAATTTGCTTTTGCCGTGGGGAATTTGCTTTTGCCGTGACGAATTTGCTTTTGCCGTGGGGAATTTGCTTTTGCCGTGACGAATTTGCTTTTGCCGTGGGGATTTTGCTTTTGCCGTGAGGAATTTGCTTTTGCCGTGACAGTTGTGGGCCACCGTACATGTACGATTTAAAGTGACATGTTCCTGTAGTCGACTTTAATATACACTGTATTTGTTTATTGTAGTGAACCTGTTAATCATCTGTATACATTCTACTGGCTGTTACTACGGGTTGGTAAACGTTGAAACGTGTACTAGCGGGCTACTTGCTGTTATAAATGTGGAGTCGTGTTTGATAGAGCTAAAGTGTCAAACATAGAGAGTCATTCATAATAAATGAGTAGACAGTAATAATAATAATAATAATAATGTGTGGATTTATATAGCGCACGTATCCACCAACTAAGTGGTGCTCAAGGCGCATTATATTATTATCCCTGCTCATAAGGCTCATAAGGCTCATAAATCATTCCTGAAACCATCTCAGCTCCCTGGGGAGTATACAGCTCAATTGCTGCCATTTCTAGCGCATATAGAGCAAACCAACTCTGCCTTCACAGGTACCCATTTAACCCCTGGGTGGAGAGAAGCAATTATGATTAAGTGTCTTGCTCAAGGACACAAGTGTCACGGCCGTGATTCGAACCCACATTATGTTGCTAGCACCAGAACTTGAATCCGGTAAGCTAGACCGCTCGGCCACGACACAGTAAAGCACAGGAGTTCAGGCGTGGAACATTTTATGTTAACTCTATGTAGTTGAAACTTTTGAAAGTTTGGAATTCATTTTCAGATAACACAAATATCAAATTTCTTGACATTAAAGACAAACAAACAAACAAAATTGATACTTTGGAATTCGTAGATTGACCCTGGACTGTGGTTCAGAGTTATCTGACAGACACAGAACAATTTTCCCAAGGATCCGTCCTAGGCTGGGGGATATTAACCCAATTTTTGTAGATGCCCCCTCAAAATATGTATAAGAAACAAGGAAAAATACTCAAAAAATCATTTGAGAGCGTTAACCCCTGTACATGCTGCCCCTGAAGATATGTTTTGTGAAACAGCATGGCATCCTGACTTCTTGTGTAGATTACCTGCATACCGTTGTTGGGCACCAGTCTATTTTGTTTAAAACACAGCCACAGGGAAGCAATGAAGAGAACATCACTTCAACAACTAATTTAAAGTACTTTCTCGTGTTTACCTGTTGAAATTTTAGCATATTATTCCATGACCTTTCAATTGCCTTATGAAACAAAAAATCTGATTAAAAAGAAACATTTATATGAATAAAACACAGTGTTCCCGTGGGTTTATATGGATTGCAACTGAAGATTTTATTTCATTATTGTATCAAACTTATTTTATCCTAGAATAATATAAAATTGATATTTGCTTTTAACATTCTTCTAGAAAAGAATTAATTAATAAATAGTATGAATGTAAAATAGTAGTTATTGGCCTCAGTTGTGTTTTGAACCTAGCAAGTTCTTTCTCAGAGAAAGAAACCCGCTAAGTTTGAGATGTAAGGCCAGTAACTACTATTTTGCATTTATATACTACGGGTCCTTTAGGTTGGTAAGCAGTTTGCAATAGCTAATTTCTCTATTTATAAAATA
>CM055835.1:4929899-4960017 GCA_029582265.1 Zoroaster sp. YZ-2022 | reverse complement strand
CAATAGGCGCTTGTCATTTCTGGCTACTTACTAATGTTCGTCATACAAAATAAGTGCTATTGCCACGGGGTAAACATAAATCGATTTGCGTACCTTTCAAGATGGGTATAGCCCTCCACCAGGTGAGCATCCCCACGCTGCAGTACTGGCCGAGGTTGATCTCCATGAAGAACAAGGGTATCCCAGCAAAGACCAAACTCAGAAAATAGGGGACAAGAAATGCGCCTGTGGACCGATGAAACCACGTGTTGTTTAATAAGACGGTGGTTATATTATTTACAGTCGCGGGACATCCAGGATTTGACCAAAGGTGTATGGGCAAACCCACCCGAAAGGCATAGCCTAAACCTGCAACGGGACGCGTAGCCATAATACTCCCTCTTTTGGGACTCAGTATAAGGGAATACAATATTAATGATTATATAATAATATATTCACAAAACAAATTACGGTCCAAACTGAGAAGGAAGAACGCCGTATACAAACTAAACTAAAAGTGAATGGACCTTTTTTTCTTGAAATAGGCCTAAATAGGGAATTAGCTGTTGCAAACTGCTTACCAACCTTAAAGGACCTGTAGTATAAATGCAAAATAACTGTTATTGGCCTTACGTTTCCAACCTAGCAGGTTATTTCTCTAAAGGCATGAGACATTTTGCCAAAAGATGTTTGAAACTATATCGTACTTTAGTGTTCGCGTACGTAGCTTTTGATACACGTACGAGTCCACATGGACGGGTTGATTTCACGGCTGCGATTTGTTACAGTTGTACGGGTGTTTAATAACAATAACAATAACAATAACAATAACAATAACAATAACAATAATAATAATAATAATGTGGACTTATATAGCGCACGTATCCACCAAACTGGTGCTCAAGGCGCATTATATTATTACTCCTGCTCATCAGGCTCATAAATCATTCCTGAAACCATCTCAGCTCCCTGGGGAGTATACAGCTCAATTGCTGCCATTTCGGCGCATATAGGGCTAATCAAACACAACAATCAACTCTGCCCTCACAGGTACCCATTTACCCCTGGGTGGAGAGAAGCAATTATGGTAAAGTGTCTTGCTCAAGGACACAAGCACCATGGTCGCGGTTGGGTTTCGAACCCACATTCTGACGACTCGGCCATCAGAACACAAATCCGATGCACTAAACCGCTCGCCCATGGCACTCCATGTTTGCGGTGACAACATGTGAAATATTCTCTTTTGAGAAGTAAACAGTTCTGCCAAGAAAAGCGGTTGGTTACAACTCGACGTTCCGATCAGTATAATCGTCTTCAGGAATTGTGTATGAATTTTGTGTGCGATCTGATAACTCCTTTTACTAGGGAAGATGAGGTTCACCGCTCGCATGTGTACATCATTGGTGGATCCTGGGGGGTTGTTACTTTTTGTCAGCCTTTTATTTTGCAGTGTGTCCCCAACCTCCTTTTTGGTAGTGTCCCCCTCATTTCGATACCCTAGATCCGCCCTGGGGTACAGCTAAACGTTACGAATCGCAACCTCTATAACGTTGCAAAACTGCTTTTTGAATATTCTTATTTTCTGTGAATCAAGTATTACAAATGGGGCATTTAGTTTCTTTTAATCATTTCTATTATTGGTTCAATCAAGGAATATCTTTGTATTTTATAATTATTGTATACAAAGCTAGCAGTGTAACAGCTATTATGGAAGCGGAATGTGCTGTGTTTGTGGCTTGAAACAGACAGTTCTTGCACTCAGTCCTACGATGGCCTGTACCAGTCCGGTTTAGAGATGGCCTTGACCGGTACGGACCGGTCTAGAGCATCTGTGGCCCGGCCCTTCATCTACCGAGCCGGCAACGAGCCATCAATCTTGCTAGCTGTCCACGTACTACACATCAATGCCAACGGTTTATAATGCACTCTTTAGGGCCTTCAAAAACCCTAACCCTAGGTTTCTGGCTAGGAACCTTCCTGAATCATCCAAAATCCATCAGTGCACTTTTGGAAACATGCCCTTATCTTCAAAAAGCACCATGCATTTTCGTTGATCTTTCATATTCAGCACTTATGGCCTGTACTTCTTGCCAGGTAATAATGTTGTCCCATTTGAAGAGGTGGAAAGTACCAGTTTCCAACAATCCCCTTGGAGGATTTTGTAGGATTTGGGGGTGGTTAAGGTCAATTTCCATAATGTTAAAGGTTTATAAAGGGTAATAAATTATTGTTGTATACATATATAATTGACGGTTACATTTTCATTGCCATTGTCTTTGTTTCTTCCGTGCCCTTGTTCTTATAGTGCTTAGAAGTAGTTGTACGCAACACAAGTGTACATTAACTATTATTTAAATCCACACTGAATGTTTTGGCTTATTACGTTGTGTCGGTAACGAGAAAAAAACCGATGAAATGTTTTCAGATGTTTTCGAACGGCAAAAACATAACACCTTATTCTACGTGGAATTTGATGTTATTCTATATAGACTTAAACTCAGTTGGAAAACATGTTATGTATGGAGTGTCGTGGCCGAGCGGTCTAGCTTACCGGACTCAAGTTCTGGTGTTAGTAGCAGAATGTGGGTTCGAAACCCGGCCGTGACACTTGTGTCCTTGAGCAAGACACTTAACCATAATTGCTTCTCTCCACCCAGGGGTTAAATGGGTACATGTGAGGGCAGAGTTGGTTGATTAGCCCTATATGCGCTGTAATGGCAGCAATTGAGCTGTATACTCCCCAGGGAGCTGAGATGGTTTCAGGAATGATTTATGACCAGGGGTAATAATATAATGCGCCTTGAGCACCACTCAGTTGGTGGATACGTGCGCTATATAAGTCCACACATTATTATTATTATTATTCATTTTACTTTAATGATATCGCACCTCAGAGTCGGACTTTGAGGTATGCTTGATATAGGGCCTACTAAGTGGGTTTTTTGGGGAAAGAATGTCGTATCCGACTGCCACTTTTTAAGGTTTTTTAATGGAGAAAGGAAGCAGTTAATAAATGATTCTATCGATTTTTGGGGGTACAGAAAGCGAAAACTATTTAAAATCCACTTTTATGATGGTTTTCAGACTTTATTTCCCTTTTAAAAAAAACCTCCCCTTCAGAAAATAAAAGGATCATATTATAGTTGCCACTGCGTAATGACCGTGTTGGTCACTATTAAACGGGGAGTGGACAAGATCAGACTGACAAAATGCCCGATTTTTCATGAAATAAATATCCTGGAATAATTTGAAGTATATGTCCATCATCATTCATATGTTCTCCACCTTACTGGGTAGGTAAGATTACATTATTGGTTATATTGAATGAGAAAAAGTGGCGTTCGGATACGACATTCTACCCTTTTTTAAATTTTTATAATTGACATATTTTTTAGATTACCCATGTTGTATCTTCTTTTAATACCTGTCTGAAGTGTTAGTTATATTTCATTTTAGAACTTACCACCACCATTTCTGTAGCACAGGTATGGAAATCGCCACACGTTGCCCAGCCCCACGGCCAACCCGAGACAAGACAGAATGAAGTCCATGGGGTGAGACCAATTGCCCCGGCTCTTATTTTCATCCCCATGGTTGCCCACTGGCTCCTCGTGGCCGTCCTCTAGGGAATTGTCTGGGTCTTGTTTGGTAGACATGTTAGGATGTTCTCGTTGCGAGTGGCCGCTGCTCTTGTACTACGTGTTAGCTCAAAACATTTATTTTATTGATCCAAATAATTATAGGTGATTATTATTCCAAGCACTTGCTTGCAGCTACCTGCGCACCGACAACTAGGACCGCTTTGACAAGTAAAATGAGCAGTGGCGAATGAGTTCCTCTACCATTGTACTACCAGCATGAATACCACATACGTGGACTTTATATTATAGCCTGCAACGACATTTACGCCTGTTTTTTTTCCCACAAGCCAAATCAGAACCGACCTGTGGGAATTGAACCGATAATTTCCTTTTTGTGCGATTATACAATAATGGTAACCATAAAGGTGTAGTGATGCACGCGATCATGGACCGTGATTGTATCACTGCACTGTTATTCAACTGCAATTACAATGGATATTTTCACTGGACTGTGTCCTTAAGAGCGGGGCAATTTTGCAGCAGGCACAATGTGTATTGTGTCTCTTCCCTTTGATCTCTGTAGCCAGTACTTTTGGTATAAAAATGCATCCATTATCAAGAGATTTTTCACTAACCAATTTCGGAAAGTTTCAGCTTATTTTGAGGTGTCGTTTAAAATGAGAAATGTTTCGTCTCCAGAAGACAAAAAAAAATCCATATCGCCCTAGCTTACTTGAGGAAACAAAATAATGGCCCACTATTATGTTTACAAATTGCCTTCCTGATGTCGCCCTTGCAAAGTCATGCCATTAGTAAAAAAAAAATCACCCAAGTGTTGTCCAATAATTGTGTAAATAACACCGAAAATATAGGCGTTGTTGCATGTGGCCTTCGGTTTTTCTGAAATCGAGACAAAAGGAGTTCGGACAAAATTGCATTTTACAATATTTTACCTAAGGTTGTGATAATAAAATGTATGTTGTTTATTTTCCTTGTGACATAATCTCTCTAAAAATAGGGAAATGTCAGTTATCAATATTTGCTTTTGAGCCCCTCTTTAATATTTCATGCCTCTGGAGTCTGGACAGTTTAAATAATATTGGAAATGGGTTTTGAGTGCATTATTTTTATATTATTGATTAAATCTATATGCTTATCCTGGACACGTGAGGGCGTTGTTTTGTGACATCACATCAGGAACACGGTGTAACAGCAGCGCTGAAATAAATAAAAAACCAAATTTGGCGCAAGGAAGAACATTAGAGACACTCTCGTAAATGTTGTCCTATACTACCCAGTGTATGAGAACACCCCCACAACTTTGGGTTTCCATTAGTTAATCGGCTTCAATTCGCACCTTTTCACGGTTGGTTTTCCTGTATTTATCCTTTGCGCCGTATGAAACGCCCGTTGAGGGCGCGCAACACACAACTAGTTATGTGTATTATTGTTTTTTAATTATACAAAATTACACAATATTCAGAAGTAAAGCCCGTCTGTGTGATAGGCCTACTTTGCATAGGTCTACACTTATTTGTATCATTGTATCATTCGCATCATTAATTCCCAGGAAAACCTATGTGTAGTTATTTACTTCTTCGGGGAATTTGAGGAATATGGAGTGCCATGGTCGAGCGGTTTAGTGCATCAGATTTGTGTTCTGGTGGCCGAGTCGTCAGAATGTGGGTTCGAATCCCAACCGCGACCGTGGTACTTGTGTCCTTGAGCAAGACACTTTACCATAATTGCTTCTCTCCACCCAGAAGTAAATGGGTACCTGTGAGGGCGAGTTGGTTGTTGTGTTTGATTAGCCCATATGCGCCGAAATGGCAGCAATTGAGCTGTATACTCCCCAGGGAGCTGAGATGGTTTCTGGAATGATTTATGCGCCTGATGAGCAGGGGTAATAATGTACAGCGCTCTGATACCTTGTTTAAGAGCGCTTTAAAATGCCCGACATTATTATTATTATTAATATACTTTTAAAACGAAATCTAAACCTCACGGTGTTTCGTTATTGTACAAAATTACGAAAATCATTCAGACGCAAAGCCTGTCTGTGTGGATGATTTTATTTTTAAGGAAAGTTAACTCCATAATTCAATGTTAACATTCAAGTGCATATGGGATATTGTACAATGGCAATTTCATACAATTGTTTACCAGAAATATTTGCATAGCGAATTTCTTTGGTTACCAGCCAAACTTTATACAAATTTCACTGCTTTGCATCTCTATGAAAGCGGCCCCTGATCTGCATGGGGGTGAGGGGGGGGTCAAATCCCAATTTTTTGTAAAAAGAAAAAGGGGAGAAGATAAAATGGTACATAAAATGTTGTTTTAAGAGGTGTTGGGGTGTGGTGGAATTACCCCTAAACCCACTGAAGGTAAAATTCTACCAAGTAACAGGGTAATCATTGTAATGGAGTAACACTAACAGTAAGGCCAGACAAGTCTCTGGTTTATGGTCTCCGCGCGCGTCGCCTCAGACCCATTCGTCCGCATTTTTAGTTTTTGTTGTTGCTATGAAACCATGTCCAATTGCAGCCAAAATTACTGGATCGATTGGAATTCTGCCGTGATGTGTTTTAAACGACTTTTTCACATAGGGGTATGAACGTTTGCCCAATTTGTCAGACCTCTCTTAGCCACCATACATTGTATATGGGCAATTTGGTCTGTTCCAATAACCGCGTATACAGTCATGTATCACGTACTTCACTGGTTGTTGGGGGGGGGGGGGGGGGAATACCCCCGGCCAAAAAAAAAAAAAAAAAAAAAAAAAAAAAAGCGCGTCACGGCACCGGTTTTGAAGCCGACCTATGACCACAGACAGATTTCCAACATAATATAGGTTTTCCCGGCCAATTTCAACAAAAAATCATTCAATTTCATCAACACGCTTTCAAATTCACGCGATTTTGATAATTCAATCCAACTAGGGTTTCTCTTTCGATA
The DNA here is from genome assembly GCA_029582265.1 of Zoroaster sp. YZ-2022. Taxonomy (NCBI): domain Eukaryota; kingdom Metazoa; phylum Echinodermata; class Asteroidea; order Forcipulatida; family Zoroasteridae; genus Zoroaster; species Zoroaster sp. YZ-2022. The sequence continues at coordinate 4,953,499 of CM055835.1, read as the reverse complement.
TTATTGCATTCAATTTCGTTTTCGTGCACACATGATTTCTTTCTTTTCATTCTATTTCGTTTATAGGCATTCAAAACTACAAGATCACCATTCTTATGTTGAATATCTACCACATTTTCGCAATAGGTGCAATCAAATTCAGAGTCATCGAAGCGCACCAGCCTGTTGCTGCTGGCTTTGACGAAATTGAATGAACTTAGCGACCATTTGAAATTGAATGATCTTATTTGTCGAGTGAATGCTCAAGTGTTGAAATTGAATGATCTTTTTTGTCGAGTGAATGCTCAGGTGTTGAAATTGAATGACTCTTTTTAACTGTTGAATGCTGATGTAGCTGAGGATTTATTTTCAAACGAAATTGAATGAGCCGGGTATCAAATTGAATGATTTTTTTCCGAAATTGGCTGGGAAAACCTATAGTATAATATGCTTGGTTGAACACCTTAGGCGACATATCAACAAATGATTTTAGCAAAATTTTATTTAAAGTCACGAGGAATTCGAGGAATACAATTTCAAAACGAAATCTAAACCTCGCGCTATGTTATCGATTACAACAAATGTGAATCTATTCACAAATTTTTGATTTGATATAAGGCCTAATTATATAACTGTTGATTCCAGTAGGATAAAACAGTTACCAATTTCTGGAATGATTCTGCTTTAAGTTACCGTAGGTCTAGGTTTAAGTGAGAGAAAAACATTTAAGTGAAAAACTATAAGTAACATCAAAAATCATCTTTCTGGAATTCTACTTTGGTGTTAAAAATAAATTGTCCGTGTTTGGCTAAGACGACCCACAAAATAGAATTTACAAGGAATTTTGAAAGATAATATCGTTGTTAAATTTTAAAAAACATGAATATAATAGCCCTATTTGAGGCTTTGCATGATGGAGTACATGGTGTTTGTTACTGCAAACCGAAACGATAAAAAATGTAAATAAAAGCGATATTTTGAACACGCTTGATTCTGATTGATAGCTGTGCTAGCCAATCAGTAGACTGCACACGCCCTCGGCCCGTTACAAAGAATAAAGTGTGTGGTCACGTGCAACCTAAGGATTATAACGCGATGTCCCTCCTTTTTTATTTTATTTATTTATTTATTATTTTAATTAATTTTAGTTCATGGTACTAATCCTCAACAAATTCATTTCATTCAACGTCTCAAATGAAAGCTTATAACTTCCTTCACCCCAGAAAAATAGCAATTCAACATTTAAATCTATTTTTGCCGTCAAATCAGCCCCAAACACGGGCGATTCATCTTTAAGCTAGGTCTAGGTTTACGTGAGAGAAAACATTTAGTGGAAAAATAAGAGACATCAAAATTTATCTTAAACTTAACGTGAGTAACCGTGGATTTATAATACGGTAATAATAATAAAGCTTTATTAAGTGATGGTAACCATGTTACCTATAGCCTAGATAATTTTCAATGGGCCATCAATTAGCTACCAAAGACACATATATACAGTTAAATAAAATACCTATAAAATACTATGACTTGTGAATCTCAGAGTTATTAACAAAAAGGAAAATGTTGATGTCTAATATTGTTTTTCATTTAAACATTATTTGTTTGTGTACATGGCTTATTGCTGGGGCCCGTGGATACAATGCCCCTCCAAAAGAACCAACCGCCCCAAATGAGGGTCCAACCTCTATGGTCCAACATGCTCTAAACGAAAGGACAACAGTCTCACTTCCACAATTCCCCAATAACAGCACTGATAACATCTTTTAAAAGCAGGTACACTTTGGTAAAATGTCTCGTTACCATAATTATTTTGAGATGTATAGAAACTAAACTGTGAAACATTCAGCTTATTCCACTGTGTCATTAATGAGAAAATAATTAAATGCATTTAGATTTGTCTGAGGCTAAAATAAAAAAGTCTCCTGTTTCAGGTCTCCGCGCTTGTCGCCTGAGGCCCGCGCGTCAGTATTTTTTAGTTTAGTCCAATTGCAGCCAAAATTGTTGGATCAATTGGAATTCCGCCGAGATGTGTTTTAAACGACTTTTTCACATAGGGGTATGAACGTTTGCTCGATTTGTGAGGCCTCTCTTAGCCACCATACTTTGTATATGGGAAATTTGGTCTGGTTTCATTTGGTCTCATAGGCCCATACATGTTAACATGTATCACTTAAAAAAGATTACCAAACATAAAAACAAACAAACAAACAAAAAAGCATCACTGTACTGATTTTGAAGCTGACCTACGACCAGAAACAAGAAACTTTTATTTTGGCCTAAACCTATAACGTGGAATTTTCGTCTCCTAAATTCGAAAAATTCAGTTAAGAATTAAATTGACTAAATTCTTTGAAATAATAGGCTTGAAGAAATATCTTCCCAATATGTTTGTAAATTATTGAATAATTAGACCTAGTATAATATTAATAAAAAATTGATAATAATGGCAAAATTACTTCTGTGAGTATGCTTAATAATTTTAGTGAATCAATATAACGCCCTACATTTAAACAAACATCATGTGAAGGTTTCAGCTGAACACGCATTTAGATTGTTCTTATTCTTTCAGGGTTCTGCCCAGGATTTTTTTAGTGGCGGAACAAAACCGGCCGGGGAGAGGGGGGGGGGGGGGTAGAAAACAGGGTCAAAGGTCACTCATAAATATAAGATGAGGTCACAGCTGTTACAATAGCTACTGGTAATTTGATGCAAAATATCCATTTAAAATAAATGCTACAGACAGGAACTGTGCCTTTGTGATTCTACATTTCTTGCAGTTAATAACTTAAGGAAAGAGAACAAGTTTGTACTTACCAGGTCCAGATAAATGAATGACATCTTTTCCCGCTAGTCTTTACAACTTATTCCTCCATACTAGTAAACTTATTCAAAGTTCGTAAACTCATTCAAAGTTTCGTAAACTCATTCAAAGTTTCGTACATGTCGCGTACCCTATTCCATAGCAGCGTTTAATGGAAAATGAACTACAGATTGAGATGCTATGCCGTAAATTGTTTTCTCACGACGGTAAAGGCGTGCACGCTGTGTATGGCGGCCCCAATGCACAGTGTGTATGCCTTACCGTCGTGGAAAACAATTTGCATAGCATGGTCTCAATTCAGTTCATTTTCCGTTGTATTAAACGCTATGGAATAGGGTACGCGACATGTACATGATGAAACTGGTATCATGTTATGCCAAGCGTAAAGCTATGATCAGCGTAACTGGAAACCATTGCGAAATCAATGCGGTATTATAATATTATTTCGCTGGAATAATTAATAGACTCAAACTAAAGAACTTAGAAGTACTCGAAACTTACGGCTTTGGATACAACTTTTTACTGGTAAATACAACATTTTACATGTTGTTGAAAATATGTGGAAGGAAATGGGCAATTTTAATTCAAAAAGTTGGAAAATGGGTAGTGGTCGGAAAAAGAGAAAATTCCGCCAGTTGTGGTCGGGGAATCATGAGTGCAGGGCGGGTTTTCCGGCACCGACCACCGTGGGCAGAACTCTGTTCTTTATAATGCAAAATTTCAAAAACGAAACTTTCTCTTTCTTAAAGTACCATCCCCAACTTTGAATTACCAATCCCATACCTTACCGTTAAACAATTTAGAATACAATATTTAACATTTAATCTAATTCTAATTCGTACTATGAGTAAATCGGCATTCGGCAGATTCATTTAAAATGTTCCCACCTAAGTTAATGCTAACGTCTGCTTACAATTCAACAAAATATTGTAAATGTGAAAAGAGTACTAATTTTAATTCATGGTATTTACTCATTAAAGGAGTAATTCTGCATTCGGCAAATCTTCTACTCTCTTAATGTAAAAGAGTGAAAACCACTCTTTCAAAGAGCTACATGGCGGACAAGTCTTTTTGGAGTGGATAAAGAGTAAAATTAGTAGTCTATAAAGAGTGAATTGGTAGCCTTTTACTGTATTTTTCAATCGAATCGGAGTGGGTTTCACTCCAAAAAAAGACTTGTCCGCCATATAGCTCTTTAAAAGAGTGGTTTTCACTCTTTTACATTGAGAGAGTACTTAAATTAGTTTACCGCCTTTGACTTCCCGTCCTTGACATCGTAGGTCGCAGTCACTTTTCTTAATTTATTCAGAAGAGAAGCCATGATTCGAGTCTCCTACATGCACTGTAAGAAATATTGGGCAAACACGGTTGATATGTTGCCCAACACTGGTCAACATATCAACAGGTTACACAGTTGGTTTACCATTGCCCAATGTTGGATAATTTTTGCCAAAATATGTGGAACAGTTGTGGTAAATACTGACCAATTCTGGGAGAAATAACCTTTCCCAACCCCATGTCGCCCAACGTTTTTACAGACGTGTATAAATGTTTAAGATTGAAAAAAGGGGGAACAGATACAACCCTATTGTGACATAGGGGTGTATGTGGCAGGAGGGGTCTTGAAAATTAAAGTTCTCTCTGTTTTAACTGGAAAATGTTACCCTTAATTAGGTCGCAATGAATAATCTATAGGGATTAGCACATACACTAACGACGAGTGTTCGTTTCGTCATAGTTTCGTCATGGTTTCATCTTAATTTCATCTCGGAACTTTTAAGCGAATAGAAATCCCCCTTCCATAGCTCCCACGTGATTCCCTTTTTGCTATTATCCATATCCCACTGGAGGTAATCTCCATTTAAATTACATAAATCGCAGTCTTTATACCAGCAGGCGCCGTGCCTGCTCATCGCGCAGTTCCTTTTGTCGGTTCCGTCATTGTCTCTGTCTTTGGTCGAGAACCTGCAGTCATCATGGTAGTCCATCGCATCATCTGAAAATAGGGCGATAGTTTTGAGGGGGTCTGTTCTATGTTAATGACAAGGTACAACATTTCGTCACTGGTCTCATGAAGTGACAAAAACTTACCCACTAGACAAAATTTACATTTGAAGAAAACGGCGTTTGAAGTTAGTCTCTTTTTGAAACACACGTTTCTTCTTCAACAAAATTATATTTTTTGAATTGTTGTCACTTTGTGGTCTCTATAACATTATAATTGTATACACTCTGTGTCAGTTCCGGTGGAACAGGTGACGTATAGCATGGAAGACCCCATCTATGTGGTTGTGGAGGATACTATGAGGCGCCAAGTGTAAATTTATTATTTAACGCTATTATTTACAAATAATTCATTATTTAATATATAATTCATTATTTAACCATTATTTCAATTTTATTTACAAATAATAAATTTTGCACCACGCAATTATATATATATATAATTGTTAGAAAGCTTTCATTTTATATATATATATATATAATTGTACACAACATTTCATTGTATACAAATAATATCGAAGGTCAAATTTTATATGTAAATAATGAATTGTGCACCACACAATTATATATATATAATTGTTGGAAAGCTTTCATTATATATATATATATATATATATATATATATATATATATATATATATATATATATATATAAATAATGGTACACAACATTTCATTGTATACAAATAATATCGAAGGTCAAATTGTATATGTAAATTATCTTATTAGCCACGCCCATAGTCTAAATATTCACATCATAACATCCGGCACCGTCTAGTCTACACGCGTCATAGCGTACACTTGTACTAGTCTGGTCCTTTCTGTGATCGGCACATGTCAAAACTTGTGCAATATACATATATATGTGTATGTTCAGTACGAACTAGCCAAACGCAGGTGACACCAGACCGCGGTCTTTTTTGTAAGTTATATTATTATTAGTCACGAAATATCAACAATCGAGAGGATTTCTCTGTAGCATTTGTCTGTGAATTGTGTTTTATTGACACCGGCCATGGCTGATGGCGATAATGTTAAAGGATAAATATAAGAAAAAAATGTAGAAGCATTTCTTTTATATTCATCATTATAGTTAATGTTATTTCTCTTGATACACCGTTTTTTTAAAATTGGTGGCATGTCTAAATTTGTCTAACCCTTTCATTCCCAAATTATTGTCTAACAACAGGTCATTTTATTACATTTTTTGTACTTATTTGATTGTTTTATACCTGTTTTTTTTTTTTTTTTTAAAGATCAGTGTTTAAAGGGAGATTACATCATTTGCAGACATAAAAAAAAAGAACTTCCAAGTTACTACAAAATAACTTACTTGACTGAAAGTGCATATTATTCCCAAGTATTCTGTGAAATCGTTTCGCCAGGTGCTATTTCATTTTAAAGAAAAATGCATTTTTGTTTCATTTTGAAATTATGGTCGGCCGACCATAGTTTTGCTACATTTGAACGTGCACAACAAGGTCTGTCTGCAGTTGAAAATCGTCACCATTTGCTCTCGTTTTTCACGGCAGTCACGGACGCACAAAATGCATTCAGGTCGTTGGAACGATATTTCATTACATCCTACCTCACAAATTCACATCTTCTCGAAAAACACAATTACCAATGATGTAATTTCCCTTTAAGTATTAGCTTTACATTATTTTACTGGTGCATTGACTTGTTTTCTACTTATCCACCCAAGCTTGCCAATTAGCTCACGCCATTCCAATTATATTTGTACTGGTTTATGTTTATTCCTTTAAACATTCAATTTCAACAGTTTTGAAAAAAATAGTGGTATTTTATAAATGTTGAGAATAATAATTTTTCTGTTTTTCAAATAACCTTTGGGAAAACTTAAAGTGCTGTGCTTCGGACCTAATCACTTTTCTGCAAGAAAACGTATGGAAAATATTCAAAGGTGTTCGTGCTTAAGGTCTTTTAACTGTTTTATATTAATTTATTTGTTCTTTCAAGGAATGGTTGTTGAGAATGTGCCTTTCTCTGTTTTTCAAATAAATGTCATTCTACATTTTATATGCCATTCTTGTGCCTTTGTTGCTTTTAAAAATGCAAGACGTATTAAGTTTAGTTTGATAGTTAATCGATTACTCAATATCTATCTATGTATTTAACTATTAATATAACTATTGATATACTGTTTCTATCTATGCCTGTTTACATTGGTTGGCATTTTTCTATTATGGGACTGTTTTAGTTGCATAAGTAAAGTATTCAAACTTGATACATGTACTTCCAATAAGTGGACACTTGCAAATCCCAATGAGTTGTGGTACCAAAATGTCAAGGTCACCAATTTAATTGTGGTTACCAAACAACTTTACATTTACAAGGCTACTGCACAAGAATAGTCTCCAGCATGAATATGTGCAAGCATGAAATACTTTCAAATCTGGCAAAACACAATATTGAGCAAATTTAGCTGGAAAAAGAAGACAGGATGAATTGAAAGAAAGCATCTCCAAAACAAAGTAAAAAAACAACTAAAAGGTAATAAACAAACTTTCCAGAATATCTGATTGAAAAAAGAAAAAAACAATTTTTCATAAACTCTATCTAGCAATAGTACAGTCGAAAGAGGAATAATAGCATAAATACGGTAGCTATTCACTTAATTTGTCTGCCACAAAATCACCTACAGACTTATACATTTCTTTAGCATTTAAGTTACTGTCAAGCATTTCCCCAAGTTCATTCAGCTCCTGAGCAGTTAATGGGCATCCAACACTGTGAACAGTTACCTGTGTTATGTTTTCATGAAGTAGTTCTTGCACGGATATGCCAGGGTGTGGATCTTGCGAATGTTCATGTAATTGTATTAAATGTTGATTATGAAAAAATAATTGAATAGGTGTGCGATTCCCCTGTGTAGATATGCTGTGGTTGTTATGTGCTGCTCGAAATTCATCCAAACGTTTGTTGATTATAGGAAGAAAAACATAGTGAAGACAAAACAGATCAGTCTCATTTTCACAGTCAAGAGCTTCTTCACGTTCGAGCTCTGAGAATGTTTGCTTGAAGCAAGAAACAACTTGGTTGTTGATGTCGTAGTTAAGCCTTTCAACACGCTCATTGTGCACTGACGAACCCACTATGACAGGGTTATTTGTCTCACCTCATCTTGGTTTTCTCCTCCATGATCCGATCTTACCCGTATGGACAAACCATACTTTTTACTGCAGAATCAAACAAGCGTAAAACTGTATCTGCACAATTGTTGTCACTGCAGACTGCAGTGTAAGTAAGTAATGAGTCTCGAGAAACCATCAATACCAGCATGAATTACAAGTTTCCAGCGAATTAATTTATGTGTCCCATCAATGTGCCATAAATAGTTTGGGCAGGGAACAGAATACACTCGCCGGGTGATGGTCTTGGTCTTCCTCTTCTGAACTCCTGATGGATCGACAGACTGAATTGCTTGTCTCAAACAAAATCTCTGTACCCGAATGCCTTTAGATCTCAAATGCCCCATAAGATACACCTTAATTAAATTGAAAGAAATAAAAATATAAGGATTTTAATTTAAAAAAATAAATGGGATAAATCAATCATACAATTTTCTTTTGCTTACAAAAAGGTCTAAAACCACAATCCAAATTTTATAAGTTATGTATAGAAATGATGGCATTTACATCTTTTGATAACCCCCGGTGTTATAGATTTCAAGGAGCTTCTGGAAACAGTATCCTCAGTTGATAGAGAAGTAAATCAAAGTGCGAGATTTCTTTATATCTGAAGAAAATGACAGCAAATTTTTACAATCAAATAAAATAAATAAAAGGTAGCCAGGAGGTTTGGGATGGTAATTTTTTTAACATCGCAATGGTGTCGCATAGTAAGTACTTTTGACAAAGAATTTTCACCAAGGAGTAATGTTACTAATGTAAATGTATGAAGATCAGAAAAGTTTTTAAAAAGATTTGTTTAATTACCTCTCCAGAATTTGGGTGAGATTCCTTGACCTCTTTGACCACATCCTGCAGAGCTACGTCGGTAATGGAAGTGAACTTGTGAGCATCATTTCCACTAGTGTTGAGATGCTTGTACACCGTAAGACGGCTTACACAAAAAAGTCTGGCTACGTCTGCTACCGTAAAGTTTACTTGTAGCATCTGCTTGGCATGCTCTGTATCGAAGTTTATTTTTGGTCTCCCTGGTTTTATCTAAAATTGGAAATGGAAAAACACTAGTGTTTATTACAGGTTGTCATTGGTGTATAGAGCACCATTTGAAATCTGTATTTAAAAGGTCAGTTACAATTAGAAAATATTTCGGTCTGAAATACTATAATCCTCAAAATTACTGTATCTCAAGACCTCCATCCAAAATGAAACAGGTTTATTTTGACTGCCAAGTTTGAAACAAGTACAATTATTGTGTTTATGCCCAAAAAATAAAACATTAATAATTATAATGCAGTCACTGTTTTCATAAAATTTTTAGCACTGTCTGGGATCAAATTTAAGTAATTTAAGTAGTAATAGTATAGGGTCTGAGTAACTAATAATAATAATAATGTGTGGATTTATATAGCGCACGTATCCACCAACTAAGTGGTGCTCAAGGCGCATTATATTATTATCCCTGATCATAAGGCTCATAAATCATTCCTGAAACCATCTCAGCTCCCTGGGGAGTATACAACTCAATTGCTGCCATTTCTAGCGCATATAGAGCAAACCAACTCTGCCTTCACAGGTACCCATTTAACCCCTGGGTGGAAAGAAGCAATTATGATTAAGTGTCTTGCTCAAGGACACAAGTGTCATGGCCGTGATTCGAACCCACATTATGTTGCTAACACCAGAACTTGAATCCGGTAAGCTAGACCGCTCGGCCACGAGTACAGGGGGTTTTGTGGTACAGAGGTGGTATAAATCATGTACAGCTCAATTGGCTTGACAAACTATTGTCCCTGGAAAAGTAAGATGGAACGCCTGGGAATGCTAAGATCAATAATAATAAGAGTGGAAAATAAAATATCCTTGGACTTGGTAAACTACTGCTCAACAACTCATGCTTGCAGTTTTGTACCAACTTGTACCCGCACCAATTATTATTGTTTTTTTCTGAGGGTTGACACCACAACTTAGTATATGTCTGGGGTCTTGGTTGGGATTTGATTGTGATTTTTGTAAATTGTTCATCTAATTTTTTAATTTTATTGTCATACATTAATTATTAAACAAATTCCAACGCAAAAGTTTCATTTACTAACAAATATCATACTACAAAATGATATTGACCGTCTCCATAATACTTACCCTGGGAGTAGGAGGAGTTGTTGAGGTCGATGGTTGGACCACCCTAGTGCTATTGCTAGTGCTGGAGGTATTGACTTGTTGCAAAGTACTCCCACCAGCAGTCCCACCTCCCCTGGTCGGAGTTTCTTGTCGCAGCTGACTCGAAATTTGCATCTTTTGGTGATCAGCTAACTTGAGGTAAGACATTATTTATAATAACTTTTAAAGACTTACCGCCAAGAAAAACGGCAAGGAATCCAATCTTTCGCAACTTAGTCATCTTCCTCCGAATACAATAATAAATATCGACGAGTAGAATAGTAAATTACATTACATGACCTAAATGTGTAGTCTTATTTATGTTTTGCGCGGGAAAGAAAATTGTCATCAGGAGCTCTCTCAAGTCTCACATCCAGAATTTTTGGAATTGCGTTCACATCTGTTGCGCTGATAACAAACACACGCACCACATTATCATTTTGCCCACAATGACTAACGCTTGGGCCAATCAGAATGTTGCATGTGGATACGGAGAGAAATAACAGTTAAATAATTTAATTATTAGACTCATTATTATAATTACTTGCACATAAGATCATTCATCTGTGCTATGGTTCTAAAAAATAACTCTCTCTATAAAATAAAACCAGCAATTGCTTCTCTTCACCCATAAATATAACTTGGCACATGTGAGGGCAGAGATGCACATTGTGTTTGATTAGCTGATGAGCGCCTACTAGGCTGCCGGGCCAGGAATTTGAGAATGATCCAGGAGTGATTTAAAGTAGCCCGGTGACAGGGATAATAATGTAAAGCGCCTTGGGTATCAGATCGTGACGGACTTGGCGCTTTATCACTACCGGTTCTTTTCAGAACCACACCACTTATTCCAAGAAGAGATTATTACACATGGTGTTACCTGTTAAACCAGATATTTCTTATTCAATCTACCATACAAAGCTTTCAAGTCACATTTATTATCTATTTTTTGGTATCAATTATGAGAAGAAGCCAGTGTGTAAGTAACGTAACGTAACATTAGGTTAATTGAAGGTGTTCAAAGACGGGCTACAAAATTTATCCTGCATTATCCTGAGGAAGACTATAACTCACGATTGGATCGTCTTGACATTTTACCGTTGTCTTTTAGAAGAGAAATTGGTGATCTTATATATTTTTTTAATTGTAAAATTACACATTTTGATATTGACAGTTATGTTAATTTTAATGTAACTCAAGGCCGTCCTACCACTAGACTTTCTTCAGATCCTTATATATTATCTGTTCCTAGGTACAAAACTGAATCAGCGGATTGTTCCAATCTGGAATCAACTTCCTTTGGCAGCAAGATCTGCCATTTCACTTTCGTCGTTTAAATCTCAAGTGTCTCAGTTTTACAGAACAAAATTTGCTTCCAGTTTTTTGGTAGATAATATTTGTACATGGTTGTATTTTTGCCATTGCTCTCTCTGTCGGCGTAATTAATTTGTTGCTTAATGTTGTCTTTTCCGTCCTAACTTGCTTAAGCGGCCCACCAGTGGTGTAACGGGGGCGGGGGGGGGGGGGAGTGTAACAAGGTATAAAATGTTCAGTGGGTTTCTTGTGGTAGGATGGCCTTGTAGAGGTTCTATCTTACCACACACTGGTTTTGTTTAAAATGAATTTTTGTGTAGTTTTGTTTTTTAGTGTTTTGGTTTTATATTTAATTGATGTAATCTGATTGCCAGTGTAAAATGTAAGCCTTCCTCCATGGTATAAATAAGCGCGGCAAATGGCCGATTTGCTTGGATGCATTCTCCCTTCCCCGTTGCTTTGTTCCATGTGCCACACATCTCGAAATTTAAGCCAGTTGTTCATGCGGGACTTATTCAATCCACCATACAAAGCCTTCAAGTCACATTTATTATCTACTTTTGGTATTAATAATTTGAGAAGAAGCCAGTGTATACGCCATTCTCCATGGTAAAGTAAGCGTGGGAAATGGACAATATTTGCTCATTGCATGAATGCATTCTTCCTTCCTAATTGTTTCGTTCCGCGTGCCCTAGCCACTCTGCTTATAATTATACACCTTTATGAAATCAACCTTGAATATAAAATTAAAGGGCGGGTAAAACACTGGCATTCTCAAAATAATTGATTTAATTTTGCCCTACACCTATACCTATATTTACCGTGGTCTCGTTAGTATAGCATGCCCCAGCTTTAAATAAATGTAAATGTAGTCTTCATGCATAATGCCAAGAATAGCGCACCTTTCTTGCTGACATCAGAGGGCGCTCTTTCATGCAAGATCAAGAATTAAGAATGTCTGTTCGTGGAAGCAGAAATCTATTACCTAGGTAACAGAATTGTGGTGTAAATTATTACACTGACGCATAATACATTGCCAACTGGAGAAAGAGGGCGCCATAATGCGCCAAACACACACACACACACACAACCCGAGTTGTTTGTGAATTCAATCTGTAATTTGAACAAAACATTTCGCCTGGAATAATCACGTTACATGTGTACAACCTACTGTGCGTTATGAGATACAATGCCAATTGCGTATCTAGAACAAAAGCTTCAGACCCCAAAATTGTATGATTAAAGGGACACGATCAGCACATACTTTCAACAGGGCACAGAATCGGTGTTCTAGATTAAGATGAACACAGTAAAAATTACCGACTCATTTATACAGCAGCAATGATCATATGACGTTATTATTTTCAATCACCGAGTTAACCCTAACCTTCCCAATCCTTCAAAATCCTCTTTGCCAAAGTGAAGGATTTTGAAGGATTGAGGTTACATGCTACATGCTCTTTGCTAAAGTGAAGGATTTTGGAGGATTGAGGTTATTAGGTATACTTGCCTTTCCATGGTACATGTACATCCATGTTTGTTGTAGTGATTGCAAGGTCAGTGCTTGGGTTAGTGGCACTAACCCAAGCACTGACCTTGCAATCACTTAGTGGACATTGTTATTGCTCCATGCATGCAGGGAGGGGTCCCTGGCCGTGTACATGTATCACAGATTAGAAACACATGTGTGCATACATGTCATGTGCTTGCTTTACTACTGAAGGACTTTGGAGGATTCAGGTTATGTATAAGCAAATGGGCCTAGGGAGTTTGGGTTAATCTAAAACTACAACTCCGATTCCATGCCCTGTTAACTGCGACGATATTTATAATTATTGTCCCTTTAATTCTTAGAGCTCTCTGTCGCAATATAAGCGTTTTCAGGACCAAGTTTGTGAAGGACTTTAGTTTAAGTCATGATACAGGCGCGAGTATTCTTGTAATTTCTCAACCAAACCAATATGACGATAGTTGGAGAGGGGGAGCTTTGGGAAAATGTTTTTGGGGATCTGCCTTCTGGGATCTGCTCTTGAGGTGCTTTGAAATTTAACAGGATCAACTGAGCTAAAAACTGAATAGGTATTGGTACTTTAAAGACTTAGCCCAGTGTACTGAAGTGAGTCATAAAATGAAATAAAATGGAAGCCCAATTAAGAAGGAGGGAGTTCATTGTTTTGTGCATGGGCGGGGAGGGGGCTTATTTGCAGGCTAAAGAGAAAAAGGGAAAAAGGGAAAAGGGAAAAAGAGAAAAAGGGAAAAGGGGAAAAAGGGGAAAAAGGGAAAAAGAGAAAAAAGCAAAATGGGAAAAAGGGAAAAAGAGAAAAAGGGAAAAAGGGAAATGGGAAAAAGGGGAAAAAGGGAAAAAGGCAAGGAGGCTTCAGCATCCAACCCCCTTCCACCATAGAGTCTGTTGTGGGACAGACAATATGATCCATGCAGTTGTTGAGGAAAGATAAGACACAATATTCTCAAACAAAACAATTTTATCACTTAGACAAATATAAAATACATGTAGTGTATTTAATGACATAAATCTGAAGAGTAAAATTGCTAAATATTGCTAAATAATTGAATCCAGTCACCAATATATTTTATTTACAACATTATATAAAAACACTTTGTAGTATAGACTGAAGTGCACACTTATAATACTGGCAATGTTCTATTAACGGAAGACATGAATGTCACCAGGTTCGGAAATTGTGATGTCCAGTATGCAAAGAAAAAACAACAATGGAAATTCAAAACATTTGTACAAAGGTAAAACTTGTAGCTTTGCATGGTGAAGAGGATAAGTAAGACAAATTGCGGTGACACCATGTGAAATTCTCTACTGAGTAGTAATTAGTTCTGAAAAGAACTGGAGGTTACAACCCGACGTTTCGATCAGTATTCTCTAATCAAAGAGCATGCGATGAACATTTTTCCCCCTCAGATAGGTGACAGAAGGGGAGAGTACAGACTTAGAAATGGACCCATGACCTCCCCCTCCCCCACTCCTGATACATTGAAAATCTTATTTTACATTAACCCTAACCACCCCAAATCCATCAAAATCCTCCAAGGGGCACTTTTTTGGAAACAAATCTGCACTGTTGGAAACTGGTACTTTCACCTCTTCAAATAGGGCAAAATTACTACCTGGCAAGAAGTACAGGCCATAAGTGAGGAATATGAAAGATCAACGAAAATGCATGGTGCATTTTGAAGATAAGGGCATGTTTCCTAGCCAGAATACCTAGGGGGTTAGGGTTAACTTATTAACCTTTTTAAGTATGAATTGTTTAGTTTAGATCACTACCCATGCCTCAGATATTTAAAAAGAAAATTATAAAAACACCATTACAAACACCATGTAAATTTTAGTTTCCAAATACCTGTAGCAACATTTAAACTCATACTGGTTTCCACAATATAGATGTTTACTAAATACAGAAATTAAATAAACTGCGTGAATCTAGTTAAATATAGCATTAAGAATTGGGATTATGACTTCATGATGTCTATCGTTGCATTCATAGAAGCTACACCACAGAAAGTCGTGAATACTTAAGTGTTGTCAAATTTGTAGCTCAAGTGTTGTGCAAAGTATTTTGTAGTAGTTTCAAATACAATACAATAACCTCGTGAATGAAATCTTAATATTTCAAACCCAAAGATTAAAATGTAAATGTTTTTCATAGTTAAAGTAAGAAAAAAATAAACACTTACTGTGATGACGCTTTGACAGGTTAGTCTAATGACATTTCTTGAAAACTCAAGGATTGAAATGTTACCAAATGATGCTGTACCAACCCTTTAAAGAGAAAGTATGCATTTGATAAATGTAACATGTATTACATCAATTGTTTATCTCCCGACGCAAGAATTTCACCAATCTATATATATCGCAGAACCCGCTGCTATATGGGATTCAAGCCGGCCAACTGTCATCGGGCGGGCTCGGTGGTCGAGACGTCTGCACTGGTGGGCAGGAAGTCGTGGGTTCGAGTCCCGCCCGGGTCGCCTGTGTAGTTTTTTTACAGGCACGCGGAAAGCACTGAGTATACAGTGCTATACACACGTCGGTGTAGGGCAAAATTACATCAATTGTTTATCTCCTGACGCAAGAATTTCACCAACCTATATATAATTACCCGTTTACAACATAACTGAATTATAACCACATACCTGATGTGAAGTTGGTGATGGTACCAAATATGGATCACAGGATAGAATACATATTCAAACAAATCTGGTTGCATCTTCACCACGTTCTCGTTAATGACATAATGAAACAGCTGAATCTTTCACAGGTTGGTTTTGATACACATCTCCTGAGTCATATCAGAAGTCTATTACCTACAAGAAGTGTGCCACTCATGTACTAACCTAGTAGTCCACGGCATAGTACTCCAAGAACAATGGATTTGGGCCGTTCATGACGTATTGTTCCACAGACTGACACGCAAGGTCTCAATAAGAAGCAGTGTAGTCTGGGAGACTTACCCGACATGTGAGAGAACTGTATCTCACACACGCACCTTAGTGTTTATTGAATACGTTCATTGTTTGCCACACAGATGGTTCGCCTGCGTCTAGTTTAAGATTGTGTCAAGTTCTCTATGAACTAGTTTCGCGTGGAAACGCCTATCCCATAATGCCCCACAGCAGGCCTGGCAGAGTGAGCAAAACCTGTAACCAAGCTCGTTGTGTGTGCGCGCATTTGGAGTACAATGCCGTGGTATGGATTACAGCAGGCTGGCACACTTCATATAGGTAATAGACTTCTGGTCTTATAAAGTATGGAAGCATTTACAGAGATTCTACCAATGGTGTACAATCTCTTAGAATCCTCCAGCATCCATTCATGGGATGATCCTCCAGCAGTCTACTTAAGCAGCAGCATTTTCCAGAGTCCGGCATTCTCCTGAGGACGATCAGAGCATACTGATCGAAACGTCGAGTTGTACCACCAGTTCTTTTCAGAATTAATTACTACTCAATTGAGATTCCACATGGTGTCACCGCAATTAGTCTTACTTAATCTCTTAGAGTTATAATTCTATAGTATAAAGTGTTGGACTTCCAGTGAAAATTTGTAGTACCTTAGATTGCACCACACTCTCTCAACATCACTTCAAGTTTGCCATCATCATTTAACTTCTTGACCTCTGTACCTCCTCCAATAAACTTGCCTTTTATGAACACTCTGGGAACCTGTGAAGTATGAAAAGAATCATGGATAAAAAATAGCAATTAATTAATATTCATAAATTTATGAATAAATGTGGAGTGCCATGGTCGAGCGGTTTAGTGCAACGGATTTGTGTTCTGATGGCTGAGTCGTCAGAATTTGGGTTCGAATCCCAACCGTGACCATGGTGCTTGTGTCCTTGAGCAAGACACTTTACCATAATTGCTTCTCTCCACCCAGGGGTAAAATGGGTACCTGTGAGGGCAGAGTTGGTTATTGTGTTTGATTAGCCCTATATGCGCTGTAATGGCAGCAATTGAGCTGTATACTCCCCAGGGAGCTGAGATGGTTTCAGGAATGATTTATGAGCCTGATGAGCAGGGATAATAATATAATGCGCCTTGAGCACCAGTTTGGTGGATACGTGCGCTATATAAGTCCACATTATTATTATTATTATTATAAATGCCCACGACAGTTTAGACAATCTGATTGGACAAACTGTAATCACGTGGGGATGTATTAACAATTGGTCAAGACATGGCTTATCAAAATCTTAGCAGCACGTACGTGCCAACTGTTCACCATCTGTTCTGTGTGACGCACGACGCGGATTTCAACCAATCAAAGTGTTTTGTGTGTCCCCAAAACGCGAATTGGCCAATTTCTATTTAGCTTTATTCAACAAAAATGACATTTTTGTTAAATTTTGAAAACAAAGTCAATACGGGCATACACAAATGGGAATAAACAGTTTGACACTTGGCCTTTACCACATGTTATAATGACCGGTTTTGGGCGTGGTCTTGGGCGTGGTCACAGGTGTGGTCACAGGTGTGGTCACAGGTGTGGTCACAGGCGTGGTCACAGGTGTGGTCACAGGCGTGGTCATAGGTGTGACCATGCACAAAAACAGCCATTAACCTGTGGTAAAGAAAGTGCGACAAACTTAAAATCTTAAATATTAAAATCTTTCAAATGGCACAAGTCTTCCCCACGCACAAAAATAGTGCATCAATCTTAGAGTATGATTTTTGTTCTTTGTTCAAACCCTAACATTAGAAAACTTCAAATACGTGTATTGATTGGGATCAGACGGACATAATTTTTGTATATTTGCATTCAACAGATCTGTCCTCGATTATCTCATATTAATTTTTAAACCTATAGTAGGGTTAAAAGGAATAGAATAAGGTATTTGTACAATTTAAAAAAAAATTGGTCTTTTTGATGGTAACAAATGTGGTCCTCAGTTAAAAAAGGTTGGCAACCCCATCTGGTGTATGTAGTAGACTTCTGCTGCTTTATACTAGTGCTGGGAGTTACCGGTTAGTTTACTAACCCGTTAACCAAAACATTCACGGTCGGTTAACCAAAAGTTGGCACCTGACGGCTACACAAACTAGATGTATGTAGTAGTCTTCTGCTGCTTTATACTAGTGCTGGGATTTACCGGTTAGTTTGCTAACCCGTTAACCAAAACATTCACAGTCGGTAAACCAAAAGTTGGCACCTGACGGCTACACAAACTAGATAGTCAGGTAATGGAACAATGTTTATACATTTTCAATCAAAAAGGATCAATAAACTTCTGCAAAAAATAAAGTCGAGAACAACAAAATGGGCGGAAAATTCTTCCAAAAATTTTCTTTTTAAATATTAGTTTGGTTAGCTGGTTAGCAAATTTCTACATGGTTAGTGCAGTTTCGGTCGGTTAACCGCCTTCATACACGTGGTTAACCATTCAAAATAAACTTACAGTTGTTGCTCCTGTCATCAAGCCAAGCACACCCTGAATTCGCTTCCCATCCTCTCGTTCATTTAGCTCCACAGTTTCATAGTTGGCATTGTGCTCATCTAAAATCTTCTTGGCCATGGTGCAGTACGGGCAGTGCGTCTTGGAGAACACAACCACACATTTGTCATGGAGGATGGTCTGGACTAACTCCCCCTCCGGTGAGTCTAGCGAGACATCACTAGGGACTGGTGACAACCAATTACCCATGATTCTGTTGGGGAATGAAAATTCACAGCTTTACAGGGAAGGTACAACATTGTTAACGTTGGAACAACTGCTTCTATAGCAGGCCTGGAAATTCATTTTTATACGAGGACAAGGCCACTTATCCCAAATAAAAGGTACTTCCATTAAAATATCAGATATCTATGGGAAGCTTTTGAAGGTGCACCAAGGGCGATAACACGATAATATTGAAGTTTGAACTCAGTTTTTAACAAAACGCAATATAACCACTATATAAACTCAATTATTATACACGTTTTATTCCAAACTTCTCTGCAATCTGCAAGATATCCTCTCAGCCAAATGGATATATAGTGTTTAAAGGGACAGTATCGTCATGATCAACAGGGCATGGAATCGGAGTGATAGTTTTAGATTAACTCAGTGACTGAAAATAATACCCCACATGATCAGGTCATATTATCAATACCATTGCTGCTGCATAAATGAGCCAGTAGTTTTCAGTCACTGTGTTCATCTTAAACTATAACACTAATTCCATGCCCTGTTGAAAGTCTGCTCTGATTGTGATGATATTGTTCCTTTCAAAATTGAAGATATATTTCTTTTTAGGTTTACCATCCGTTTGGAAATATTATTGCTCGTACATGTAATTCTACATAAAATCACAATGAATCATGTTGATCAAGTCCGATGACTCAGCATTTACAACTTGATGTTACAAAATATTATTTTTATTTCAAACATATGGTTTACCTTACCTGTACTGCAATGCAGTCAAATGAAATGGCAAAATGTAGAACACTCGACAATAAATTTGTCGTTCTTGCTGGTACATGTACATGTACTGGTACGTACTACTTTGTCCGAGACCCACTGTTGATCAAGTCCGATGACTCAGCATTTACAACTTGATGTTATTACAAAATATTCTTATATTTATTTCAAACATATGGTTTACCGGGTACAATGTCGTATCTGGCCGCCACTATTTTTCATTAAATATAACCAATAATGTAATCCTACCTGGTAAGGTGGAGAACATATGGATGATGGACATATACTTCAAATTATTCCAGGATATTTATTTCATGAAAAATCAGGCATTTTTGGTATACGATGACTTCCTCAGTCATGTCAGTCTGATCTTGTAAACTCCACAATTAGTGACCAACACAGTCATTGTACATGCGTAGTGGCAACTATAATAGGAACCTTCTATTTTCTGAAGGGGAGGAATTTTTTAGAAGGGAAATCAAGTCCGAAAACCATCACAAAAGTGGATTTTAAAGATAGTTTTCGCTTTCTGTACCACCAAAAATCGGCAGAATGATTTTTTAACTGGTTAGTGGTTGCAAAAATATTCCAAAAAAGCCCTTAAAAAGTGGCGGCCGGATACGACATTCTTTCCGGTTTACCTTACCTGTACTGCCAATGCAGTCAAATGAAATGGCAAAATGTAGAACACTCTACAATAAACTTGTCGTTCTTGCTGGTGGTACTACTACTGAGTACTGTAGTACTGGTAGTGGTAGTGAGTGGTACGTATAGTACTTTGTCGATCGGATCTGTAACAGTTAACACCACACAACGTCGTGCACTGTCAGTCTGTGCCTTGTCCTACCGTTGGACTGATTGTCCCAGCTTGGCGTTCTGATCTGAATTGATAAAATTAGAATTATGAAACCAGCTATGACAATTTCCGAGACTTGTCAGGGCCGTTTCTTTTGTGGACAACGCAGTGGTGTCCGATCTGATCCGATCCCAAGGCCACTCGATCGTGAGGTACGGTACAGCGAGCCGACGACGAAAATAATTGTGACTACTAACACAAAAGGGCGCCCTCAAGGGATCATTTTCATGAGAAACCATAGAGCTATTTGCATACTAAATAAATAAAATAATACAAAACTTTCATATCATGCAAAGGACCCAATGCTATAAACAAATAAAATAACAATAAATAAATAAATAAATGCTAAAAACTGATTGACGTCTAATCTTTTATTTTATTTTCAATTAACGTGCAAGTGCCTAAGGCCGCGGATGAAACTCTTCCTGAAGAAAACCACCCTAAACGAGTGCTAATTTCCAAAGATGATTCTGAAAATCAGTAACATCATACAGGATTACTTTTCATGGGTTCGGTCTACAATACTCAAATCATTTGTTTGAAAAAAATAAGATCATACTCTGCAGCTTTACACTAAATATGTTTATCATTAAAATTTGTTATTTAAAAAAAAAAATTCAGTCCTGTAGGCTACCTTACCTTTAATCCCAGTTAAAATAGGCATTATTTGAAATTACCCTAGAAGTTTTGTTTTAAAAAACTTGTGGCACTCAAAGTGTTTTACTTACTTAAATCAATTCAACATTTATTTCCACATTATATCACATAAAATCAAATAAATAAACTTATACTAGACTAGGCTATGATAGGCATAGGCCTATGAAAATTAATCAATCAATATGTATATTATAGTAATCAATCAATCAATCATATGTATAATATAGTACTCAATCAATCAATCATAATGTAGTACTCAATCAATCAATCAATCAATCAATATGTATATTATAGTAATCAATCAATATGGATATTATAATAATCAATCAATCAATCATATGTATAATATAGTACTCAATCAATCAATCATAATGTAGTACTCAATCAATCAATCAATCAATCAATATGTATATTATAGTAATCAATCAATATGTATATTATAGTAATCAATCATATATAGATCAATCATATAGCAATCACTCAATCAATCAATATGTATATTATAGTAATCAATCAATATGGATAATCAATCAATCAATCAATCTATATAATAGTACTCTCAATCAATCAATCATAATGTAGTACTCAATCAATCAATCAATCAATATGTATATTATAGTAATCAATCAATATGTATATTATAGTAATCAATCAATCAATCATATGTATAATATAGTACTCAATCAATCAATCATAATGTAGTACTCAATCAATCAATCAATCAATATGTATATTACAGTACTGCAATCAATATGTATATTATAGTAATCAATCAATCAATCATATGTATAATATAGTACTCAATCAATCATAATGTAGTACTCAATCAATCAATCAATCAATCAATATGTATATTACAGTACTGCAATCAATATGTATATTATAGTAATCAATCAATCATTCAATATACTTACAAGTACAGAAGCATGCAGATAACATTTCCAAAAATGCCATCGGCTTTTATGAATGCCTTAAAGATGGACTCTACTAAGCAATTATTAATATTAATTTGGCCTCAATATCCCCATTAGTTTCCTTAATATGACATAACCTCTCCAGAATTAAAGGAAAGGGTTATATGGCTTTCGTGGACAGTATCCCCAACCAAAACAAAGCACCCCAAATTTATTCTGAACAAATGAACCTCCGCTTGACACGGAATTGGAAACCGGCAGTTTAATAATTATGAGATCTATTCCATGCACAATTCCTCACATACGCGAAAATCCAGGGGGGGGGGGGGTATATCGTCACCGTTTTCATATTCAATTTCGATTTCAAATTTGGTTAAAAACATTACATTATACTATCCTAATAGGCTACCACAAACAAAACATGGTTAATTTAATTCTTAATTACTTTAATTATGATTGTGCAAGGGGCCGACTTTCCAATAACTGCCTTTTTGGTTTTTACCAAGAAAATATTATTGTATATGTATGCGGCACATTTGCTTTGGAAGTATGTGTATTTATATTATTTACCTCCACACATGCATTTTGTTCCCGGCCCTAACTTTTATCGAGCCCAGACAACAACAAAAATAGTTGAACACTACTCCTTGGTAGCACTTGATTTTAGGGACCACTGTTTTAAAACTTTCAAACATTTTTCCTAGTTCCCCAAAATTTACCAAGCATTTCAAAAATATTTTCGAACATTTTCCAAAATGTTATCAATAATAGCAGCCTAATTTAAAAACCCAAATGTTTCAAACCCAAACAATTTATTTTTGCTAGAGAGAGAACAAATGTAAAACTCCGGTAGTAATAATTATACCCCCGCGCAGCAGCATAGTTAGTTTGGCCCCTCTTCAATAATATTGCTTAATTGTACAACAATAAATAAGAACTCGTTTCAAATAATTATATTTTAAGAGCAGATTCACCATACAGTTATTTAACAAGCTGGTTTTACATTAATACTAGAATTTAACCTCAAATAATAATAATAAAAAATAAAAAAAGAGTTAATAAAACAATATGTGATAAAAGTTTTTTGTGAAATGCCTTTTGTGACCTCTACATTCAAACTAAAATTAATGGTGCTTTTAGATGCTAACTGTGTGAAGGGCGCCCTCAACAGGCCACATGCAATAATACAATTCAGATTGGTATTAGGATACATTCTACTTCTTAGAATAGGAATAAAGAACAAATTCAAGATCTCTACATATACCTATAGGTTAAATTAAATTTAAGGGGTCGTCCAGAAATTGTCAACATTTTCAAGGTACTACTTTTTAAAACCCCTCCCCAAATTATTTAGAATAATCATCTTTGCATTCTAAATTAAAAAAACTGCATTTTTTCAGAGTCGTGCACGACCTGCGGTAGTACCTCCTATCGGTTCTTTGGACAACCCCTTCAAGGAGAATTTCCACCTCTGAGATAATCTAATAGTCTATTTTTATAAGTTAATATTCCAATTACATTTACTGAGCTGATATCATTATCCTTAGGACCTGCTTATGATGTCGATCTGCCAATTAATTATTAAAAGCCTGGGAAGTTATAACACTGACTTACTTTCGGTTAATAAGATTTTAAGCACATACGTTTACAGCACATAGCCTACGTTGAAGGCAGTTCCCGAGTTTTCCCAATTTGCGTAATTCCTTCAAGAAAAGAGTGGTCAATGCATTTCCAATGGGCTTCCGATGATCGTTTGAGCCAGCACGTACAGCGTGGGCGTGGTTTATGTCGGAATTACGTCGACTT